>CAKKOB020001488.1:0-21796 GCA_918844115.2 Phlebotomus perniciosus
AATACTTTCCTGACACACTCTGTGCGGCCCACCCTGTGTTCTGCGGCAACGAGTGATTCAGAAAGGTGAGAGATTTGGGGGAAAAAGTGTATGTGATGCTGTACGTACAATTTATTAATAAAAAGGTTCGCAACCTTGGAAAATCATCTCGCAAGAGGCGTTTAGTTTGAACCCCTCTGAAAATCCGCGAATTCACCGAATTCACAAATGCATTCTCAGCTGCTAATCCCACACACTAGAAATATTATCACATCGTCAGCATGTGTCTACGCTTTTTTTCTCCCCTCGTGTGTCCGGACACCGTGGATTTTTCCTCGTAATCGAGAGATATTGGAGAGAAAGAAGTAGGAAAAAAATGAACAGTAAATTGAGTACAAAGATCACTCAATTGAATACTAATCAACGTCACGAATTTTCCTCTCCGAAAGCGCGACTCTTCATCAGCAAGTGCGAATTATGCGTAGAAGAGGAGTTGGAAAATGCCTGGAATTCAGCTCATTTGAGTATTTTCAACAGTTCTCTGGTGACTTTTATTTTTTATTTCTCGCCTCTTCCTACGTTGGAAGCCCCGTGAAACGAAGGCGGACTCGAATGATTGGACAAAGGGCATTTATCACGTGAAAAGTGGCAATTTCTTCAGGTATTCCATGTGAAAACATTACACTGGACATTGAGGAGGATTTATCAATGGAATTTAGCGGGGAAATATCGCGGAAAATGGGAGAAAAGACAATTTCTTTGAGCTCACCTGAATAATGTTTACTTCTTTCACTGTCAGTCGCCATATTTTCACCACTCGCGATGTTCGCGTAATTTCTATGATGTCACCAATTCGATGTTTTTGTCGAGAAACTCACCACTTGTACAGCTTCCCGCCACAAATTCCCACGCATGAAATTGCGCGAAAAAATCTTTGAAGATAAATGAGTTATTAACGCAAATTATGAATAAAAATGCAATTTATTTAAATATCTCGATAAAAATGTGTATGGCAGATAACAAAATAGTCTTCTACAGCAAATAATCTAAGTATAATAGATTGAAAATCCTTTTGTATAAAACCGTTGGGAATAATTATAATAAAAAACTACAAATTCGCTAAATAAAAATGAGCACTAATTGGCATGCAAAATCTACTGTAAGTCCTCTTCGCATTTTGGAATATCGAATATTTCAGCAAAGAGTGGTGGAAGCCTCATGATGGACCAATTAGTCTTAATCCAATTCAAATGAACACAGTGTTTGGCACTCAGTGAACGGAGCTCCGCGATCTTCTCATTCAGCTCCAGGATCAGCTTCATGGAGGCCGTTTCATCGGGTCGGGTCTGCATTATTTGCACTCTCAGCGCCTCAGACACGCGATCACGCGTCCGCGAGATCACTCGGGGCTCCATCACGCCAGGACGATCCACCGCGAGGAGAATGAGAGCGGAGAACAGACCAATCTCCTGATCACTCAGCAGATAGTTGTTCAGCACGTTGGAGAATGTAAAGAAGGAATTGGCAAAGTCGAGCTGAAAGGATCATTTTGAAAATTTTTATTGAAAAATAAACGGAATTCCAGCGATTTTTTTATGGAAATCTTTTTACTTACATCATACATGATCTCGAGCTGCTGCTTCGTGAAGTAGTATCCGTCATCAAAGATCATGGTGGACTCCGTGGTTGTCTTGGCAATGTGATTGAGCCACACCTCGAAGAAGCCCAACTTGATGAGGATCAGCTGATCATCCTGCGTGAAATCACAAAATTCGGGAATTCTCTTGGCAAACTCCACCACTTGTTGCACCGACGGAGTCACGCGATTCGCATATTGCTGCCACAGCCACATCCGATGCTTCTCCAGCGGATCCTTCACCGGGAAGTCCTCCTTGCCACGCTGGAACAGTGAAGCGATGGGCTTCCGACTCAGAGACTTCAGCAAGTCATCCGTGTAAGTGCAGAAAGCTGTGTGAGCTTGAGAAACGAGACTGATGATGTCCTGCACGGACAGCTCATCACTATTTGCCGCCTCAATGTCCGTCACGATGCTGACGAGCTGAGAGGACGAGGCCACGGGATCGACTTGAGTGGCTGATGAAGAGCTAGAGACAGTGGAAGAATTATCCATCAGTCTGGGGGAGTCTCGAGGCTTCTTGGGGACTCGTCCGTATCGAACAGCTGAAAAAATGTTATTTTATAATTTTTTTTTTAAAATTAAACCAGGAAATTTAAATTGATTAATCCATCCGTACAGTCTCTACTCATCCCAACTGATAAGCACTTCTTGAAGCGGCAAAATTGGCAGCGATTCCTATTCAGTCGAATGACCAGGCACTTGCCATCCCGCAGGCATCGATACTCAATCTGCTTCTGAATGCTCCGTCTGAAGAAGCCCTTGCATCCCTCACAGGAAGTCACTCCGTAGTGATATCCAGACGCCTTATCACCGCAGATTTTGCACGGAATGAATGACTTCACGGTGGCATCTTTCGTGGAGTCCGCCACAAAGAAGCCCGGACAGTCTTTCTTGCCGGCAATCGGTGGGGATTCAATTGATGTGGACTCCACAGAGTCGGGACTGCCAAAGGTGGCGCCTGAGAAGCTCTCAGGCGGCTCAGTCTCCTTGGGAGCTTCGGTGAAGTCCGTTGAGTCGAAGAAGTCAAGATTCAGCACGGAATTCGCATCAAAGGTGATCTCTGGGACATCCTCAGTCTCCAGGATGTCCACAAGAGTACCATCGAATCCCGAACTGGATGACTTGATCTTGAACACATCCATTTGATGAGCTTCTGGAAGATTATCATTTCAACTTGATATTCATTGATCCGCAGATTGAAATCAAGGGGGAGATATTATGATCGAATGGTAGCTAAAGTTTCTTATTTTCTTTTTTCTAATTTATTTTACAATTTTTCTAATTTTTGTGACTTTTTCTCAATTTTATAAGAATTGTTAAAAAAGAAATGCGTTTAAATTAATTTAAGCCCCCTGAAGTTAGCCGAAACTCAGCCAATGTGGGTTTGTGTCTTGGCTAACACCAGGTCTCAGCAAAGTTGCCTCTAGAGAGGTTTGTGTCTCCGCTTTAAAAGGACTGTTTTTACGAAATGAAAGCCCTTTTCGACAAGTTAATTTATAAAAAGACATTGTTTTTTCATTCTTTGCATCTTTTTTGCCAAATTTCAGTTTACTTTATAGAAAAGGAGCCAAGGAAGAACAATTCCCAATCATCAAGAAAGCCTATTGACTTGTCTAAGGAACAAGAGAAGAAAATGTTCTTTTTCGGTTTCTTTTCCGTCAATTTCAGCTAAAAAAAGAACAATATCTTCCATAAATCATCTCACCGAAAAGGCATATTAACTCTCCTAAACAGGTCTATTCATAGCGGAGACACAAACCCTTTTTCAGCTGAGTTTCAACCAACTTCAGGTCAGTCTGAGGAAATGGCAAACTTTTTCGATTGATTAACGATTAAACACTTGGTCTTAATTTGCTTATAAAAAATATTAAATCCTGTCCTATAAAAATATCGTTTTCTCATAAAATTAATAATACTTTCTAATACATATTCTGAGAAATTATGATCTTGCTCATAAATAAAAGAAATTTGCAAATCTTCCCATAAAATTTGCTCATTTTAAACACTCATAAATATCATTTCTTCACTTCTTCTTCTCCTAAAATCTCCCCCTTGCCCGTAAACTCTTTACCCTCTTTACCTATTGAGTAGATTGAATCATTTTCGGAGACTTTAGAAGCGATTTATATGGCATTTTAGCCACTCCTGAAAAAAGTAAATCAGTCAATCAGTCTACGAAAAATCTCTGCATAACTAAGAGAAAAGAGTCACTTAATGTGCGCAAAAAAACTGCAATTGATTCACAAACACTGCATTTCCTGCTGAATTGCACAAAATTTCTGGAACCACTGACACGAATATCCAGTCTTCTGGTCCGGGAAGAGGCGAACACACACTGTAGATGAAAAATCACTGAAATGCTGGAGCATCTCCCCAAATCTCTTTCCCACAGCGCGCGATCACTTTCTCATCTGGTCCAGAGCAGATCTCACAAAATATAATGAAAAAAAAAACGGGGGAAAAATAGAGAAGATCAGCCCAGAGAAAATATATCAATCGAAAAATTGAGCGCGAGGGAGAGCCAGGAGAAATAAAGAGTGAGAAAACTTGGCAAATCGGGAATGCTTCGAGAGATCCCCAACCAGGTAGATGTCAATGCCATGGCCACTGTTGCAATGGAGCGACGAGATGGAAGAACATGGTGTGGCCACATGCCAGAGGAGGACACCACTATGAGGAAGAAACATAACAAGTTCAATGACCGACGTAAGTTTTGTTGGAAATACACTCTCTTCTTATATCTATATAGAGAATCCAACTTTTGTAATATATATCCATGTATTATATGTGCCCCATCTCCAATCCACCAAGAAACATACACACGATTGATGAAGGTTGTTGTTTCTCCTGGGTGGAAATTATCTCTCTCACTCACTCTCTCTCTCTGGGCCCTCTCTCTCTCCACGAATGCTAAATTGATACAATTCTCTCTTCGCATAGAAAATTTCCTCCACATCTTTTTCATTATCATCTTCCTTCGCCTCTTTCTCCGTCCACTCTCCGTCGTCGCTGGCCAACACAGCATCTCTCCATTTGGCGAGAAAACAACGCGACGAGATCGGATTGCGCGAAAAGTCCGAGATGTGATTGGGAAAATAATTTAAATTCTTTTCCTCTTGTTAATGATCTTTTTATTAAAACAACTATATTATGGCTCTGCGCTACTATCAAATGAAATTATACATTCACTGCTGCAGAAGAAATTGCAGACAAGACGGTTTTCCGCCTTGTTTTTCTCTCTCTATTTGAATACTTTCTTAATACTCAGTAAGAAAAAAAAGAGACAGAACAGCGCAAGATTAAATACGCTTATTGAAATTCTGCTCAATGATCGCTGATCATTTTTGTAGAAAAATTAATTTTTTTTCTTGGCACGAAGATAAAATACAAAAGATAAAGACTGTATTCGCAAAAGTTTTTACATACAGTCATTAGAATTTGATTGGATCTAGAAATTTGGCGAATTACTGCTAGAAATCATTGGGGCCATTTACATCGAGACCGGATTTTGCGATTTACTACATCGACAGAATTGAATTTGGATTGGATTTGAAGTTGGATTAGAAATGGCCTTAGTCAGGACTATCTCAATCCTACTTCAAATCCAATCCTAATCCAATGCTGTCGATATAAACAGCAAAATCCGGTCTCGATGTAACGACGCTCATTGAGATTTTGAATGATCATTGATTTCACGAAATCTCTGCTAGAAATCGAAAACTTTCTGCTATAAATTGAATTTCTGCTAGAAATTGAAAACTCTCTGCTATAAATCGAGAAGTTTCTGATAGAAATTGAAGTTTCTGCTAGAAATTGAAAAGTTTCCGCAAGAAATCTAATGGTGCTGTCACACAGTAATATTTCTGAAAACTATTTAATTGCATTTTTCAGTGGAAAATCATCAAATTTCCACTCATATCCAGTTTGTTTTCAATTTGTGAAAAACTTGTACAAAGAATTTTCAGGGAAAACTCCATAGAAGTGCAGAAAATGTCGTTCAATCGAATCAGGAGATCTTAAGTACTGAAATAAGTTTTTATATTCAGTTGAACAGCATTTTCATTAAAAATGTAGAACAAACTGTATATGAATGAAAATTTGATGATTTTCCACTGCAAAATGCAATATATTATAATAATAGATACTAATCTTAAGCTGTTGACAGAAATATTGCCGTGTGATAGCAGCGTAACGAAATTTTTGCTAGAAAATTACTTAAATTTCTCTCAATTTCTGCAATGAATTACAAAAAAATTGACGAATCTCAGAAATTTGATAAAATTTCTGTAAGAAATTTCTTCTTTTAATTCAATTTAAAAAAAAAATAACTTGATTTCCTATAAAATCGGTTACTCTTTCGCAAAACCTTTTAAAATCCATCAAGTGAGGATCATATCTTTGGCAGTTATCTTGGGAGTGAAAATAATCCAAGTCTAAAAATCCTTAGGGAACTTTTTCATGGCATATTTCTTCCAAAGCAGCGTCAAACAAAAATACCTAACAGTAGCTTACCAGAGAATTAAGGCCATGAGTCACACAGTATATCGTCAATTTGCACTTTTGCATCAATATAAGAACACTTTTTAAACATTCGAGTTAATGGCTATGAGGAAATTAGTATAAAAAGAAACGTATTTTTTTTCTTCGATGAATTATCACGTTGAGAATTAGGACACCGGGAAGTTAGTGTGAAAAAGATAAGAGAGTCGCGCTGAGCGAAATCAACGCTTCATTTTGTCAAGAATCGGGACAACCATATCGAATTTGGGTCTCTTTCCCGGATCCTCATTCATGCAGATGCGAATGAGTTTGGCCAAATAGGGGGATGTACCTGGTGGTATTTGTACACGGAGTCCCTCCGTGGCGATGCGCATGCCACACTCCATGGGCGACAGATCGGCGAAGGGGATTTCACGTGTCGCCAACTCCCACACGCAGATGGCGAAGCTCCACATATCGCACGCCTCCCAGTTGCGATCGGATCGTCTCTTCTGCAGCGCCTCAGGTGACATCCAGGCGGGCTTGTACAGTCTCCCGCGCTCCTGGAAGGAGAACTTGGCATCACCCATGTTGATGCGAGCCGTGAGATCCTCGTCGATCATCACGTGATAGCTGTTCAGATGATATTCCGGGATGATTCGCTCCAGCGAATGCAGATACGCCATGCCACGAGCAATGTCCAGAGCGAATCTCACCGCCTGGGCTGTGTCCACAACGACTCCCACGGCTCCATGCAGGAGATCATGCAGTGATCCACGAGGCATGTACTGCAAAGAGAAGTACAGAAAGGGATTAATTACTGGAGGATAAGAAATGAAGTATTTGTCAAAGTCTCTCACCTGACTGATGACGATGAGATTTGGCGGTGAATTGCAGGCCCCAATGACGGGCAAGATGTTGGGATGCGAGAAGATCCTCAACTTGGGGAACTCCTCATTGAAATCCCTCGACACTCTGGCATTGCATTCGCGAATGTTGAGTATCTTCGCCACGATATCGTTTTTCTGCCAGCGTCCGCGCCACGTCTCTCCAGACGCCGGAATGGCGAGCTTCGTGTGGAGCTCCAAATCCCTAATGTTGATCCCCTTGTAGCGCGAAAGAGTCGCATCGCGAGATCGCGTCTTGAGTCCCAGCCAGCTCTGATCCTTGAAGCTGATCTTCCTCAGCTCCTGGCCACTCTCCACGGCGAGATCGTGGAGTCGCTTCGCAAGCTGCGCTTTGGCCTTATCCAGCGGAGTGTCGCCATCCTTATTGGCCAGTGACACGAGTCCTCCGTGATTCACCAGCTCCTCCGCGATGGCCGTGTATCCCCAGAAAGCGGCGTAGTGAAGTGGCGTATTGCCGTGCTCATTCGTGGCGTTCACATCGGACTTGTGGCGCAGCAGCTGCATCACAATCTCCAGATGACCGTGAGCCGAGGCGAGATGCAGAGGGATGTCATCGCCCATATTTGTGGCGTTCACTCGAGCTCCGCGCTGCAGCAGCATCTCCACCAACTTCGTGTGGCCCTCCTTGGAGCACCAATGAAGCGGACTGAAGCCGTGATCGTCTCTGCGGGAAGGGTAGAGCAACAATTTCACTCACCATCTGCTTGCCCAATCCACGCCCACACAATCTTCCATCCATTTATAGACACTCCCGGATCACTGTCTA
Source organism: Phlebotomus perniciosus (assembly GCA_918844115.2). Taxonomy (NCBI): domain Eukaryota; kingdom Metazoa; phylum Arthropoda; class Insecta; order Diptera; family Psychodidae; genus Phlebotomus; species Phlebotomus perniciosus. The sequence goes on from CAKKOB020001488.1 coordinate 7,772, forward strand.
AGCGCCCCCACCCACCTCATCCAACCACCTCACTTTAACACTCACCCCTGGTTCATGTCGTGCTCGGTGTCGTCGAGCCAGAGACGCACCTGGATGGAATTTCCTTCCCTGCACCAGTGAAAAATGTCCTCCATGATGGGCGATGCTGGGAAAAAGCTGCAAGAGATCAGCGGAAAACAATTTAGGCCTCACTTCTCAGCACTCTTGGACACTTCTGCGGAATCTCAACTCACTGTTGGTGCAGAAATAAAAGGCAATTCTGCTTTTATTTAGGAGAAGGTGAGATAAAGTCTCACAGGGGGAAGGAATAAAAAACAAGATATGACGTCACTGTTTTGACAATCCAACATGGCGGTCATTCTAGCAGTTATTCTCACCACTTTTCGCGGGAGCGGGAAATCTCAGTAGTAGTGGTGAATTTCTCAGAAGTGGTTTAGTGTCGGTTGAGAGGATGGAAAAACGGGAAATTCATGGAAAATCAACAAGAAATGTGAGTGAAAGTGTTTTAGATTGCTAAAGGGAGTTCTCATAAAAGTGCCTGAGATGGAAAACTTCAAATTGTGTGAGTAAAATTATTGTTTTATTAATTTTCATATTTTACCCCCTCCGAACAAAATCTTCGCGCGTTTCGCCAAGAAGGATTGCAAGAGTTTCATTAAAAAATGCTGACGGAAGTCTCTATGTCTGGTTTTTGCATAAGAAATGTACTTCCTGCAGACGATACGAATGGTTTTTATTCTCTTTTCAAAACGGAATTACAAATTTTTGTTATTTTCCTCTTCCTTTTCTTTCGAAAGGAATAAAAAGAATATGAAATTCTTTTGAGCACCTTAGGTATAAGGGAAAGCTGGGTCATTTAGACTCTGTGTTTGTTTCGCATTATTGGCGAACAAGAGATAAAGTATTAAAATCTCTGACGAGATTTGAAAATTATCGATTCCAATTGGTAGTAACCATGTTTATGGGAATTTTGGGAATAATGAAGGATCTGTTGAAAAGTTATGGGATAACAGGGTGTTGGGGGGGGTCATCGAAAACTTCAAGTTATATCTGCAATCTCTGGCCTACATAATGAATAACGGTAATAAAAGACCGACATACAGACAAACGGCAGAAATTGAACTGTATTACTTGTTTACTCGCGATTTTTAATACGTGTCGGGATTATAAGAATGTTTCAGCTTTTTGGGATATTCTCCGCAATATTCCGTATAACGCCGTTAATTGGTTATTCATTCTTTGCTTTCTATGCATTTCAGATCATTTTAAGTAAATTCCCATAATTCTCTTTCCAAATTAACTCTTCCAATTAAATTGAACAAATATACATGTCGTCTGTTGAGGCTTAAGTAAGAGTCGTGAGTTTCAGTCTGCGGATGTAAGCTTGACGTCACCTCTGCACTTTTAGACCAATTGGGTCTCGTGTACAAGGAGAACATGAAACTTGTATGGAAAGAGCTTGAAAGTTGTGCTTAAATAGCATCGAATATGAGAGGAACCTCCACTCTAATAGGCTTCAAGTTCGACATACAGCCTTATCTTGTGCCACTATTGAATAGTGAGATGCAAAGCACCCCTTTTCAATCGCTCGAGTGTATCTCATGGAGCTAAAAGTTGAAGAGGAGATAGAGGTTAAAATGGGAGTTGTTTTCCCTGGATGAGTAAAAGTTTCAATGAGTTTTCGCTCTTTGGGATGATTGTCAATAATATTACTTCAGTGATTAATCCTCTAATTGGAGAGCACCCGGTGGGGATCTCTCAAGAGGAGCTTAGAGAGGAAGGACAACAGCAGAAAAAAAACACTAATTTGATTTGAGGAAAAGGGTGACACCGGGGAATTCGTTGAGACGAATGAGAGAGAGGAAGAGCATTTGTGTGAGCCTGTTTAAAATGCAAAGCTAGCGCTCATGTCCTAATGATCTAACGAGAACATTTCAGACGGTGTTCGTTAATCATGATGAACAAATCAGTGACATTCGGAATTAAATGTTATGAACTCATGAATTTAAATCCTAATTTACCGTAGAGAGTCGGCTTCCCATCGTATCTTTTGTTCATTTATTCAAAATATCACCCAGGAGGGGCGCGCACCGTTAACAAAACTCTCCCCCGGGAATGGGGCGCGCCCCATTGGAAATCCGTCACTGCTGGTGCGTGGCTCAGCCGTAATGGCCAAATATGGTTGGAAAAAATAATCATTTTATTGCCCCAAACCCAAAACGCCACGACCGCGTAAGGGCAATACTACAATCCAAACTTTGCCGTTTCTTCGTGTGTCTGTCTGTTATTGACGCAATGATCAAGCTATAAGCAAAACGATTTTAGATAGAGACTTCAGGTCTTCGGAGACCCCCCCCTATAAGTCAATCCAATGACCATGAATTAGCTCTTAATTTTTCCCATAAACCATTTCTAGATCTGGAGAATTAACAATTCAAAACGGGTTTTAAGAGATTTTCAATTCGTGAAATTGATTCCCTAAAAATCGAAATCATTTTGCAAAACAAACATAACCGGAGCGCCCAGCAAAGTCACTTTGCATTCTCTTTTAATTTATATTTGTTATTGGAATTATGGCTAAAGTGGTCTATTTACTGAGAATTTTACCATATGTAGGAAGATTATATTTTTTGGCAAATGATGAATGAAGCGAGTTTTTGCACACATTATTCAATGTTGGGGGGAAATTTATGCCATCAAATAATATGAAATGGCTCAACAATATTTCATTACTAATGATCATCTATTTACTTTTTTCCCCACTATATCATATATTCTATCGTTTTTTTCCTCTCTCCCATATATGTTTTGCGTTACATTGTTACATGAGAGTTAACATTAGAGAAATCTATATACATTTATGAGAAATGTACTAATTAGTTCCCGCCAGCATTGAGAATTAATTGTTGGTTAAATAACTTTTCAATTTCCTCCTATAACCATCGTGAATATGTCAATGGGGTTGGAGTTGGGTACTTATTCACATAATATTTCAAAGTACCTTCGATAAATTGCGCATTGGGAATGCCATGGAGAAAAGCTCTCAGCTTGTGGTGCCTCTTATATACGACAATCAATATTGCTGCATCCTCGAGACCAAATATACCGGATGGTATTCTGTATTGAATTTATTTTCATGTCAGTTGCAAGTTAATTTAAAGATCTTCAATGCCATATTTTTTCTCTAAAATATATAATGCATAGGAACTCTTCAAAAGGGTTACTTGGGAAAACTTATGAGAGCCCACAGAAACGCCTCTTTAACACAAAATGAGATCACGAGGAAGCACTATACAGTGGTATGTGAAAGTGTTAAGTAATTGCTTTTGATTTTCTTGAAAGAATATGAAAACAGTTCATTTTATTTATAAAAAGAAGAATTATTAATTAAAAAATATGTAAGTTTTTAAATTTTGTTGGGAATTATTATTAAACTTTGCTAAAATTTTTGAAAAAGCTTGAGAACTAAAATTTGAGAACAGTTGCCAGCGCCACTGGCGGAAGAAATTAGTGCCCTCACGCGGAGGAAAATAATGCTTGTGTCAGTGACATTTCATTGTTTACGTTTCAAAGTGAAACTCTTTTTCTGTGAAAATGAAGCAAATTCGGTCCCTTGAGCTGGAAAAATAAAAACAATAAAATGTCTGTCATCGATCTATGAACGAAACAGCTTTTTGCAAGCTTTTAGAACTGAGACTAACAAATATCGAAATCTTGTCTTCCCATCTGAATAGAATAGACAGACCTTTTTAAAATAATATATTTATGTATAAAAAATACATAAAATTTCCACCCACAACCCCTTCAAAATTAATAAAATCCGCTTATCATTTGCTTCCCACTGTACGTGCCTCCTATTATGTTTATTGTAGACCAGGACGAAGAGGTGGAAAGTCTTGCTAACAGTTCACCAACTTTGGTGGTAAAATTTATCAGACTCGTTCCCTTGGCGTATTTATTGCAGATTATTAATATGGTTTACCTCGCTCACACACGATTTATTTGATATGGAATTTATTGCTGAAACTCTCTTGCAAGTTTGAGGAAACAACATTTTGGGGGCGTGTGTGTATAAGAGGTAAAATTTGCAAACCATCCGAATCTCACCCATTTTGGACGCAGTTCTTTTCATTTTTATTTTTCCCCAACAACATTCAACTCCATCGCGATGGTGTTTCTTGAGTCTGGAGGCGATTTTTTTTACTTCTTTTCTCACTATGAAAAGGAAAGGCAGAAAAAAAGTGCCTCGTATCAATTTGGCCATCTGTGAGTAGATCTCTAGCTTAAAATGTCGAGTGGAGAGACATAAAGATGAGCTTTTCACTTCAATATATATAGGCGCACATGACCCTTCCCATGAGGTACCAAGTCCTTCATTTTCCTCTTCCCCCCTCTCGACATCTCACCCGTCATCTTCCCCTCAAAAACAAATTTTCCACATCAATTTTCCTCGAAAACGTGCCCAATTTTTTTCTTCTCTTCACTTCTTTCTGGGCTGTGTTTTAACTCCCAAATAGTCTTCCCCAGCAACGGTCCGGAAAATCTCGTTTCTCTTATGTCTTGGAGATTTTATCCCATTTGAGAGAGTAATATTTGTCACAATATGTAACACCAATTCGGGGATAATTGAAGTGCCTTCATGAGGAGGGCATGCTTTCCGTCTAACATCGCACATGCTGAATAATTGTACCTACATAAAGCATGTAAGTTACAACTGGGCGAAGCTTTATGATTAACCGAATATCCCTTGCCTGTCGAAATGTGTACGTAAAAGCTCTCTGTCATTATCGTAGCTGTCGTTCATTAGATACTTAAATGCAGGTGTCGTTGCGTAAATTGGTCTGTTTTCTATGTGCCATGGGAGATTTTCGTATGTGAGATGGAGAAATGTTAGGTATGTTAAACAAATATGCCATTCATTTAACACCCTTAAACTCACCGCAAGTCATTCGTAACGTATGAGTGACGCTGGATTATGGCGACAGTGACGATTAATTCCATTCCGAAATACCATTTTATTATATATGTGTTACTAACATTAAGGTGGTTCAACCCTTCTACCACGTCATTCCACCCTCTCATTCCATTTTATCTCATCTGGAAATTCGAGAAAATGATCATAGAATGTTAAAGTGAGGAATAATTATTTGATATGTGGCTGAATTCTGTTAAATAAATAACTCTATATAATGGGTATTGGATGGGAAAAATTCATTAAATAATGGAAATATGTAATAATTTATCGATCGGAAGTTTCACTGGGAAAACATCGCTGCTTAACCACTAGAATTATCTTTGTATATCCACTGGGTAAATAGCACAGCATTTCTTATTGAATTTAATTTCAATTTAAAAATCATTCTTTGGATCACCCTTTAATAAGAATTAAAACATCTTATGGGAAAGCGATCCACAGGGCACAATTGCTGATGCTTATCAGAGCCATACTTTCTCAAAGTGGTCGAACGGAGCATCGTTTGGTATTTCTTATCAAGTACCCGAGGCACCTTGTTACCCTCTTGTATGTACAAGTGTGCTACATATGGCTTGCAGAAGAGGATGTTCATCCACCATTGTTGGAAGATTGTACATAATATGCCGTATATGTGGCGTTGCGGTGGCATGAGAAAACGCATGAATTCTTACCAAAAAGTAATTTCCAAATTTTCCACATTGTTACACACCATCCAAAATTTTGGGGACAAAATTTATACTTCGACAATACGATTAAATTTTCTACATCTCACCCGGCTTGATGTTTAAAATGAATGGGGAGAATGGGCGGCCATATATGTATTATATGTGTGTATGTGGGATGGAGAGAGGAAATTTTGGGGTTTCATCCTCAATTTTCTCACCAACTTCCACGAGACTGATATGAATGGGAATAGTACTTTAGATAATATCACCCCAGTTCGCAGTTTTTGGTGTGAGTGAAAGAAAACATATATATAGTAATGGGGGTTGGTTGAATTTTGCACCAAAAGTTGTGAAGTCAATATTGGCCAAACTATGCTGTAGTCATGAACATTTCACAAAGAGACTGACACAAAAATAATCCTAATGAGTCAGCTGTCTAGCATGATTGGGGGTGTGGGGGGATGGACTAACCATTTGGAGCGTCAATTAGTGTCAGAAGTCACCCGCAGGGATTTTTCCTCTATACTCCTGTCTGACCAACTATATATTCGGAATAGAAAAGGGAATAAGAATGAGAGGGGATGGAATATATCCCCATCTAATGGTGCAGTGTGGAATTGCTTTCAAATACCATTCACTCAGCTCAATGTTGAATATGTAAGAATTGTGCCACATATCCCTCGCAGGCTTATGTCATTTCAATGAGTCGAGAATTCATTCTTTTCCTCCTCTCTTCTCTCCATTTCCATCCCAAAAGCGTGTTTTCTATCAATTCATTCCACCCTCTTCTGCATCTCCATCTCCTCTGCCAAAGCTCCCCAACTATATACAACTGTTCCCGCAGAGATGCTCAGAGACCGGAGAAGATTTAGTCGTACCATTTAAATTGACTAAACAATCGTTAAGATATTCTCACACATTGTTTATTCTTCGCTTTTCCTCCAGCCCACCCCTGCGTACGCCCAAAATGTTAAATCGAAAAATTATTCAGGGTAAATCGCTATTTAAGTAATCCCCAGTTATTCCTTCATTTTTAATTCATTCAAACTGGTGTGGCTCTCGGAAACGCCACATATTTCCCCAGCAGTGTTGGACAGAGATGGAGGAAGTGGAGGAAAAAGCCAGCACCACACCTTTCCAAATTTTAATTGAATGCAATAATTCATCATAAATCCAGTGTTTTCACATATAAATGACTTTTCCCATTATTCATAAATTTCACATCACCAAGAGTGGATTTATATTCGAAAAATTCACATTTAAAGGATTAAAATAGATGTTTTTGAAATTGTGAAAGGACATTTTAATATGACGGTTTATTCTATGAAAAGAAGCTTGTGCAGTGAGATTAGGAAAGTCGTATTAAATTAACGCTTTATGCATATGATTATTAAGTTAGAAACATTTATTTTCAAAGTTGTATTTTGTAAAGAGTGAAAAACTGTTTTGTAAAACTCATTCAACATAATTCGTCTTGCAAAATAAATGAACTTCTGCAAATGTAAAGAGATTCTGCTAGAAATTATAAAATTTGGATAAATTCATATTTCCTCTCGTTAATTTGCAAGAAATTTCACAGAAACTCTCTCAAATATTAGGGTATTCATTTAACACATCTTTCACTAAAGTTCAAAGTGCATTCCTTGGGAACTCTTCATTTTCTCACGTGTGAGTTAGAAAGTGAGGTTTCTTTCACACTTTACTGACAAGTGAAAAAATAGAGAAATTCCCTCGGAAATTCCCAACACTCTGGCAGAGCAAGAAAATGCAAAACCTCAAACCCCATTTATCAACGGGGATGCTTTAATTTTGTGCTATTCCTCAGCCGCCACCAGAATTGTTCTTCTTATCCCAAAATTTCTCAACACTCTCAAGGGTCTGAGAGTGTTTCCCCATGGCATGAAAGGGGGGATGGGGGGCTCGAGAGAGTGCGTTGAACAGACACCATCTCATAAACATCGGTGGGGGTGGATGTACTCACGGAGGCTCATGGTATATATAATATTTTCCAAGGGTGGCATAAATGCTTAAAGTAGGAGCCTCGATTCAGTTTCACTCTATTTCTCACTCCTTCAACTCCACATTACATACATCCTTCAAGCAATACAAAAGTTCTGGCAGTGACTGGGACTTGCGAGGAAGCATTTGATGGCGGTGTGCTTCACCATCAGTTTTGCATTCAATGAGTGTGATTTATTTTGTCTGTAATAAATCACAAGGAAAACGGAAATCAACCCTCCTATCGCTCTCTCTTCACACTGGCGTACATTTCTCAGAATATATAACACTTATAACATTGCTAGACGCGCTCCTCTCTTGTTCCTTGCTCCATTTACATTGGCGAATCTGTCTATAGCAATATTTTTGAAAAATTGCTATTTTAATTACAGACAGAAAGTTTTATGGACTTGGACGTTGAGGATCAAGTTGATGTGTCGAAGGCATCAATGGTTCAAGCGAAGAACGCTGCATATAGTTGCTCGCTCTCTGAAGTATCTCAAAACACTTAAAAGTATTTGCTTGAGAGTGGAACAAGAAAATTTGCTTCTTTAAGAATAACAATTAATTATGTATAGCTCGGATGATCGGATGAAAATCAGAGTTGCTCCAATCAATCTTAGATTTGGGGTGGGAAGGGTGGTTAAAACCAACAAAGATATATCTGAAAATAGACGTTTAAAATTATTTCTTCTAGCAGTCCGGGCGGCTGTCCGTTCGTTCGACTGGCCGTATTTTGAAAGATTCTATAACTAAACAAGGCTCTCCATTTTAAGGCCATTATTTTAAGCTCTCCATTAAGCCTACCCTCAGATTATTAAGAGCCAAAATTTAAACCTATACCAAGGAAGATATATTATGTTCAAAAAGACGTACACCACTTCAGGAACTTCCACATTTTGTAAAAAAGCTCCCCAAAACTCTAATTGGTAAGCTTTCAGGAGCTTTCATCCTATAAATTTTATTTTCTATACTAAAGTCTTATAAAGCTTTTTATGAAATCTTTCTAAAGCTTTCTAAGGGAGCTTTCTAGAACTTTCTAAAAAAAAATTCTAATGGTTTCTATAGCTTTTTAAGGAATCTTTCTAGAGCTTTCAAATGATGCTTTCTAAAGCTCTCTAAAAAGATCTTTCTAATAAAACTTTTTCAGAAAACTAAAAAAGCTTTAAAGAAAATATGTAAAAGCTTTCAAGAATTCTCAAAAGCTTAGCAAGAGCTTCAAAAGCTCTAAAAATATCCGAAAGTTTCACAAAATTTTTAGATTTTTTTTAAACGCTCGTAAATTTCTAGTGTTTTATAGGAATTTTTGAAAGCTTTCAACTATAATGAAGCTTATGTTTTTCAAAGTTTTGAAATCCTTTAAAGCTCCTGGAATTCTCCAAAAGCTCTTCAAGATTTCTAAAGTTCTGAAAGATTTTCTTAAAGCTCCTGTTCTTCCTTGAAAGCTTTCAAAATTAACTTGATTTATATTAGCACATCCACTCCTAATGTCCACTTCCTAAAGCTCTCGTGCACTTCCATTCAAATGTACACCGTTTCTAATCATAATATCTCCTCCTTGACCTATACCCATCTTCATCTTCGTTATTGGTTATGAATTGATTTCAATTAATCCCTTTTCAAAAGAATTGTCTCGGCGAGCGTTATCCATCCTCGCTCACCATTATTTCGCAACATTTACAATTTGGATATGTTAGTTAAAGAAAGTATTTTTAATAATTCTAGAAGAAACTATTCCGCAATGCACTTCCATTAGCATATAACGTTCCTCTTTTTGCTATGGAAGTTTAATCCATTGACATGATAATCATTGACTGTGCCATATAATTAACGTGGATACATATGTATGAGATAGATAGAGTATCCTACAAATTATCATTATCATTCTGCCTGGTGGGCATTTAATTAAAATCACCCAGTATATTAATATCATTATGCGGTAGTATTAAGTTTATGCATATACTGTATTGCATATATTAAGTGTCGATGCTGGTGATTAAATGACATTTCACTGTCTTTTAAATGATAATTTACATGCTTTTGCCCCAGCGAAATAAATTGTGATTAATCACACTTTGTCCTAAACATAAACTTTCCACGGCATTCGAAATCTCGCCTTTTCTCTGTCTCGCGCGCAAGGTTTAAGAGTGCATTAGGCGGGGAGAAAGGCTGAGCCAGATGAGAAAGCTTTTCTTATAGTCATGTATAACTTATTGGGATTTTGTAAAGGATTTTTTTTTCTTTCCTTTTTTTTCCACGAATATATTTTTGTCAATGTGCCAAGTTGGGCCTGGAGGAGGAGAAGAGAACTCGAAAAGACGATATTTTTTCAAGTTGATTTATTGCTATAGAAATAAATCACCACATCCTTTTCGAATGTGAATGTGGAAAATTGGCGGACATATGAAATATATTATACATTTCCATTGAAGAGGACGTTAGATTATTGCTCAGTTCCAATGTAAATCACAAGAATAAGTATCGACATTTTATGCTCTCAAGCCGGAGAGGATTCCCACATGGGAATGGCTTTTCTGCTGCCATACGAGGAAATGGAAGAGAGATATATTGATTAGAAGGCTGATTAATTTAATTGATTTGCATCCATTTTCCACCCCGAACCGAGTTAATCCGCAAAGTTCAAAGACATCAAAATGGAAAGGTATAGGTAGAATAAAGATCACACTAATCTATTTGACAATCATTTGGTCTCTATCCGTGTGACAGTTTATAGTATATGGTTTTAGGTAGTCGATGGATATGGTGGAAAATGCTGAGGGTGAAACATAACATGGTAGACGGAAGAGGGTGTTACAAATCCCACTTTCTATTTCATAAATCATTCCGAAATGGACCGAATAGATTGTGTACACAAGAGAGAAGCTCTGAAGCGAATAGAGTTGAGTGGCGGAACATGCAAATTTCGAACCATTTAAATGTATGTAGATTTGATTTCTGTCTCTCTTTGTGATATGCAATGGATGAGGGAATATAATTTCACTCCAGAAAGGCGTACATGTGTTCACACAGTCATCATTCGTGGGAGAGATATACTTTGTCGTTAAATGGGCTTTTGGATAATGGTCCCACCACTTTGCCATGAGTCTCGGAAAGAGCCCGAGTTCATTAAGCTTTTTTTTCCCTCATCACCCGCCCATCATGCAACTTTTCAAATATTTTTGATGATTCACTGGCATATCCACCCCCTTAATTGTTTCATTAAAATTTTAATTTTCCCTCTAAACTCTTTTGCGCTCATCCGTTGGGGAGTACGCGCGTTTGTATGTATAAAAAAAGCTAAAGTCGAATGAAAGAGCGAGTGAAAATATACAGAGAGAGAGCTTTTCAACCAATTTTATATTCAATTGTGTGACATGACAAAATAAACTTTCAGCAAACAACCCAAAATTGTTTGGAATGCTTTTTCAGTTGATGTCCCTCACAATTTGGGTGACAGAAAAGCCATGGGATAGCAAGAAACAAATTAGAATCAATTAAATTAAAGGTGTTTTCATTGCATGTGACGGGCCTGTGAAAGCGAATAAATCCTCATCCATTCCCCCCACACACTCGCTAAACTCGCTATCCAAGCAGAAAGTTTAGTAATAATTCAGTCATGATTAAGTCATGTACAATTGGTAATATTTTTGGGTGATATTTAGCACACAATGTAAATTTGAGATATACGAAATATCATATTAGGAGGAAGTGGGGCAGTGTTGACTGTGGGGCAGTCTTATTTGGGGCAGTTTTATTCATATCCCATGAAATTTCCCGATAATTCCCAGGAAAATATGTGATTAAAACTGCCCCACAGTCAACATTGTCAACATTGTGATAAATATTGTTTAAATAAACGTCAAAACACATTTTTCATGCTCAACATTGTTATTCATCGCTAGGTTGTAAAAAATAAAATAATTATTTTTTGTAGATTATTTGAGGGATTATTATCCCTATAATCATACATTATGACGTGATTATGTGGTTATAAAATTTCCTATTCAAACAGTAGTGAAACAAAATTAGTTATCATCATAAAAATATGTGTATACTTTCACTTAAGTACATTGATTATTTATTTTTCAAATTTTACCCCATTAGGAGTCACTAAATTTGTAATCCAAAATTTTCTGCTTGGGTATGTCTCTCTAGCATTAGTGTTTATTCCCGCGTGGCATAATCCTTCCATCAATGATGGATTGTTGTTTTTAACGGCTCATTTGGAAGTTGCAATAAATAATTTTCGACATAGTTTATCCTATCTGTCTCACTTTCCGCATAATGACATGATAAATCGCTTTGTTTCAAAATGTTCTCCACGCATATGTAAAATACACATAATCAATTATAAAATATTTCACATGCACCCACAAATTCAGAACTCGCCCAGAAATTGTTATCCATATTGAGTGTTTTGTCGTTCTTTAACTCCATTGCGATGTAAACGGGTAATTGGTACATCGTGTTTCCGCACAGAAAACACGAACGATTCAATTAAACAGCATCAAGACATAAATATATTCCCAGCAACGTATTAATACCCATTTGGGAGTCAGGCAGAATCTGATAATGATAAAAAATAAATGAGATAGTAAATGAGTAAAATGGCACTTCCACATCCCCAACCAAGAGGCACGAGACGATACTCTGAGCCTTTAGCTAAATGGAGGAGAAATCATTCTGCAACCCACTGATAGTGAGTTAATATTTTTATGTAGGATGATTACAGCCTGTATCGTGTGGGGTGTTTTCTGTCAAAGCTTTACTGGGAAAAACACTGAATTTATTTTATTTCACTTTTCCAACCCGCGCCACAAGAATCATGTTTTTAATCTCAAACCCCGTAAAACTTTACAATTTATCGGTGTTCGCTGGGGGAGAAAAGTTACTTGAGCCATAACAAGTGATTTTTTACAATGTTCAAAATAACTCCTCTGCAATGGGGTTTCAAATGGGGGAGATGGGGTTGTGACGGCGATAAATGTCGCCAAATTGGAGATACTTGTGTGAATTTTAAAATGTCCCCCGAATTACCTGTCCGACAGGTGTTGCATTAACATTTACCATCATCCACCTGGTTATGTCGCGAGAGAGGAATACCCTTAGTGTTACATTATTAATAAATATTTTCGTATCATCCCCATCTTTATTTTTAAGTGTGCACCATGAAGCAACAAATTCCATATTATGCCCCGTCATCCTCTTTACGATATACAGTGTGACCTGTTCTTGCGGACAAGTTGTAAAATTTAAAGGGAATGTTGAATATCCTTCAAAGTTACTCACTAGATGGCGTAATAACTATTGTTGCTTGATAAGTGTCTTGGTTAATTTTAAAAAATATCATTTTTTAAATATTAGTAAATATTTTTGGTTTTCCCTGCTCGAATGAGACACTCTGTGTCTACCATAATCTCGTGATATCTGTATAGATTTAAACATTTTATGGAGTACAAAATAGACACATTACGGGTGAAATTTTCCTCTCTAGCAGCGCCAGTGCAGTAAAAGACGGGCGAACATTTTCAGATTTATAAATTATGTATGTCGCAACATTGAATGCCCTCTATCACAATAGATGCTCAACCAGTTATCTACATGTGTAGATTTTTCCTCGCGAAATTACATTTCGCTCCTCTTCCTCGCCATATCTCGCCACTCTTGTATTTAATCAGCACTTGAATGTACACATTCACCTGAAAATATGTCCCACTGACATTTATGGCTTCCTACATATGGAATAATTTTCAGGATGTGGCAAAGTTTTCCGCTCTGGGATGAGAGTGAAAAAAAATGTGGAGTGTGTAAACTCAAAAAAGAAGATTTTTTTGCATGTATGTGGGCTCATTTTTTTGCATAAAACATAGATAAATATATGCATACAGTAGAAGTCAGTATCTAACATTTTTTCCTCCTCCTCCAACATCCTAAATCAGGTCTCTTGAGAACTATATTGGAATGTTATCTGAGCTTGTAAGCAAACCTGCAAAAGCTCACACAAAGTTTTATATGCAAAATTATACTAAAACTTTGGATTTTATATGAGGTATAAAGATGTGAAAACAGGACTCCCGTGCCATCAGAAAAATTTTATATTCTCCTCTCTATGTAAATAGATACTGGGGAGAGGCGAAAAAAAAAGTTCTTTTCTGTTGCTGTTTTTTTTTCGCCTCTTCACATCAGCATTTGATACCATGTATGAATAATTTTGCACCAGGGTAAAATATTGAATTCCTCAAGATCACTTAAAGTTAGTGAGAGCCAAAAGCCTGGAATCACTCACTATATATTATTTCCACGGCTTTGTGTGTCTCGTTGTTTGGTCGGAATTAAATTACATGCATAACTCAATGATACAAATATCATAAGATGTGTGTGCATTTT
>CAKKOB020001489.1:0-17998 GCA_918844115.2 Phlebotomus perniciosus
GAAAACATTATAATTTTGCAGGAAGGGATAAAAATTTTCAAGGAAATGTGAAAATGACAAGAAAAGTAGGTAAGGAAAATAATATTGAATTGATTTCAGTGCTCAAATCTGTCCCCACAAGTCTGCCCCAAGACAATTTGATTCGATTTGATGACTTTTTGTAAAAATCGTTTGTCAAAATGAACTCATAGTGTGGATGCGTTTTGATAATTTTTCTATCAAATTCGACTTCAAAAGCTTTGTTCTCAATTTGGACAAGAAAAAGTCCATTTAGACAGAATATTTTGACATGAATTTGATAGTGTGGATCAGCCTTAAGTTTCTCATGTTTTGCTGTGAAAACTGTATATCTGTCAAATAGAGCGAGAGAAAAGATATTGATATGTAGCATAGTGAGTGAGAGATCCGATGTTTGACAAGTACGAACTATAAAAAATTAATATTGTGTAAAACTTACAAAAAAATATTTTCCTGTAATAATTGTATGCTAATTTTGTGATTCAATTAGGTATTCTTTGAAATTATAATATTCTGCACCAAACATAATAATAGTACGTATGTCTATAAACGAGCACACAGCGAAGTCACTTTGCGTTAATTTCTCGCTTATGCAAACAGGGCGCACCAAAAACACTTTTTTTTTCTTGCCAGCACTGTCAGTGAAACGTCAAAATACTCCACGGCTGCCAATCGCATTTTGCTGGCATGCAGTTATTATTTTGCAGACGATTCATTCAGACGAAAAAGATATTCAATAGTGCTTCGTCCGCGCGTGGAAAATGTAAAAGAAAAGCCCTCGGCGGCCAGTGTCTGTGAAATGCCCTGCGAACACAGAGTGCGTGTGAAAATTGTTCAGTGAGTTTGTGCGGAAAAGCGGGTGAAGTGAAAAATTTGTGTTTTGCTGCGTTGTTTTTTGCCAAAAAGGAATCCTCTCCCAGATGTTTCACAAAATGTCGACGCGCTCCCAGCTCACCAAGGATCTCAACGGTAAGAGGGGATTTTGTGGCTTTATCGATTTGGGTGGCGATGCTGGGAAAAAAAATCTCACGGCGACGCAAAATCCGTCCGGGAGTGGGAGTGTCTCCGCCCTGAGTCTCTGGCTGACCTTCGCGCGAGACGATTGAATCTTGCTCCCATTTTCCCAGTCTCTCTCAAATCGGCTGGGAATGAGGCGAGACGGACCCCCGGCGACGCTCTTCCGCTCCTCCCGGGGAAAATCAATAAACTGCCACCCCCTTTGAATCCAGGAACTCCCGGACCGTTAAACCAATTAACCCTTTGTCGCCCACCTCAGCCCCCCCGTCAGTGGCAATCGGAAGGGGGGTTTCGCGCGCCCTTCCGGACGAAAATCCCATCACAATAGAATTCGCGAGGGTTTGGCTTTCCATTTTTTTTGCCTCTGAATGGGAAATGGGAATCTGCTGGAATATTTAATGGACTCTGGGAGAGGGTTTTTCGGGTCATTGGCTGACATACTTCCGCGGGATTTCAAGGGAAAGTGGTCAGAAGGAGCTGTTGAACTGATTGATTGACAGAAAACCCTCGAAGAGGATTAAAGATTTTAAAGATGGTGACAGATTTTTGGACAAATTCAACCAATTAGAATCTGTTAAGAAAATTAATACATCTTTTGGTGGTTTTGATTGGTTGATTTTCAAATTGTTTTGCTAGAGATAAGATTTGGAGGGCCAATAAACACCCACTAATTGATAAAATGTTCTCTGATTAGAAGGGGAGCTATTCAAGAGAATCAGCTGATTATCGATTTCTGATTTTAGTAGTTGTATAAAGTCTCCAAATCAGTTGATAAAAGACACTTTTGTTGGTTATTTATTATTTTGTTTTGGTGTGAAAACAAACAACAAATAGGTATAAATGCATAAATTACAAGTTTAGGATAATTTGCATGATGATTTATTATTTTGCTAAATCCAAAAACAATGGGGCCATTTACATCGAGACCGGATTATGCGTTTTACATGGACAGTATTGGATTAGGATTGGATTTGAAGTTGGATTGAGATAGTCCCGACTAAGGACATTTCTAACCCTACTTCAAATTCAATCCTAATTCAATCCTGTCCATGTAAAACGCATAATCCGGTCTCGATGTAAATAGCCCCAATGTTTGAGTATTTTGAAGTTTAGACGAGATTAAGTTGGCTTAATCTTGTCTAAAAGTGAATTATTAGCATTTCTTGGATCTTTGATCGGAATTTTCGGAATTTTGTATGAATTTTTCTTGAGAAATAAATATTTAAATATTTTTGGGAAGGTCAAGAAATATAATTTTAAATGTAATAGTTTTTGCCTTAAGGCGCCTTTAGACAATTTATTTTGAAGCTTAGTTACATCTTGAATCTCTATTAATGAGCCATTTTTCTGCTTCAATAATTGAGATCTCCTAATTTTTTCACTCTCAAATAAGATTTTTCGAGAAATCAACATTTGATTAATGAAAAATGTTTGTATTTCAACTGTAGACGAGATTAAGCCGGCTTAATTCTATCTAGAAGTTGATTACTTTCATTTATTATTATGCTTTTGAACGGATTTTAAAGAAATATTCAGAAATTAATTAGAAATCAGCGAACAACTAACGAAAATGGTTAAATACCAAAGAAATAGATTGAATATCATCAAAAATTTGCTTAAAGGCGCCTTTAGACCACTTATTTTGATGCTAAAATCTTGATCATCTCTTACGATATTGTTCTTTTATTTTTAACCAAAAATTCAAGAAAGAAATCTAATGATATTATATGTGAAATGAGAATGATATTATTTATGAAAAATTTGATCAAATCTGTTTTATACGAGATTAAGCCGGCTTAATCTCGTCTAAAAGTGATTTAGTCGCAATTTTAACTCGTCTTAAGTAATTTTCCAAGCAAATTATTTTGATTTACTTTTTAATCAATCAATTTAAGACCTAGGATAAATAATTATTGTTTCCTTCTTTGTTGACAAGATGTTTTTCAAGCAAAAAGCGTAAAAAATGTCGTCTGTGTACAGAAAAAGCAAATTCCGGTTAAACACTTGACTTGTGCGTGCACAGAAACGCCTCTTAATCACTGTCTAAGGCAAAAAGAAGATATCATTTTAATCTAATTCCATTTGCATTTGTCTCAAATGTCTCTGACTGCATGAAAATTAACTGACATAGTAAATCAGAATTGAGCGGAAATTGAGAGAGATAAATCTGCAAGTAGCAACATAATTTAAAGAAAAAAAGAAAAGAAAAAGAAGTTACGTGAAGTGACTTTAGCAAAAATTCCATCTTCATTCTCTTTATTTCTTGGGATTGTTTCTCTCTCTCTCTCTTTAATATGTTGTGAGCATGAAAAATAATTATGAAATAATTTCTTTGAGAAATTATGAGGTTTATAGGTATTTCCTCGACTGTTTTGATGGAAACAAACAACATAGAAAAATGGGTGAATTCTCTTTTCCATAAGACTCACTTTTGCCAGAGAGGAACGTGTTTGAGTGCTTTAATCCATGCGGAAGAAACTTGAGGAAAAAAGTATATATCGAAGCTCTTTTCCATCGAGCGGATTAATGATTGAAGTGTTTCCTCTTGGGCTGGAGGCCCCCAATAAGTGCTGAAAAAGTGCTGTGTTGATGAAAAAATCAACAATTTTCCAACCCCCACAAACCCCACAAACCCCACACCTCGATTGTTGCACTTGACAGTTCCAGGATGTGTGCAAACGATGGAAATCGATTTTTTTTATCAGATTAACCCCCTTCGGTGAAAAATCTCTTCTCTTTTTCCCTCTTCACGGCTTGAGATAAGAACTGGCGGGTAAAAAGTCCACTAAAAGAACAACTCAATGTCCTTTCCAGGAGTTTTCCGAGGTGTTTTTTTTAATCCCTCCTCCGGTAAATCGATAAATCATTCATAATAAATATCAAATTAAAGGGAAATTGATTGAAATATTTTGGTAGGGGAGAGTGGGGTGCTTTGGACAAAAAAGTAAAGGTTTTAGGTCTCCTTTGCGACTTTCTACAAAATTAATTTAAAGCAGCCCTGAAAATTTATTGCTTCTCTTGGAAAGAAATTTCTCATATTGGGGTAGAAATAGGACCAAGAATGGGGCAGATTCGGACGCTTTATAATTTTTCCTTGCCCCACTCTCCCCTATTTAATATACCCTGTTCGCGCGATTTTCCTTCCCCAAAACAGAGAATCACGCGACTATCTTCAAACACCGAGAGAAATGCGATTCTATCGCCGTTATAGTTTCCGATGTTTTGGACATTGTGAAGATGATTGATGAGTTTACTCGCCCTTCCCCTAAAATCTATCATGAAAGTTTTCCCACGAGGAGGTGTCTTTGTGTGAAAAATCAATTCGAGAGTCCAAAAAGGAGAATATAAAGTATTTTTCCGGATTCATTGGGAAGAGAAGTTCTCGAGGAAGTCGTTTAGAATTACAAATGACTGTTGAATTCTTTAGGAGATGAAAAATTGGGAATTTCATGTGATTGCCCCAAAAGAGTGTTTTGCATGATTAATGAAGAGACTCTCCAGCAAGTGTTGTGAAAGGTGTTTTTAAGTTTTAGGGGATAAATGGATGGAAATTGCAATTTAAATAAATGGACAAGTTGAAAGACTAAATGGTAAAAGTTTTATCAGCTGTTGCTGTCTTGAGATAAAAGCCGATCGGTGCGTATTAGTCAATTTGGAAGTGTTTTGAAACTTTGGAATTTTCAGAATGTTTTTCCACCCAATCTTTTTGACTCTTGTTGGGCATGTTTCCAGCAACTGGTTTTTAAGTGAGAAATGCAAACAATGTCGCTACTGAAAGGCATAAACTAATATCGAGGTTTGCTTTACGAGCTTTTTTCTTAGGTTCGGGAATTTTTAGTCAATAAACTTGCTAGATAAAAAAAATAAACAAGTACATATTAGGTATATTTTTTCAATTGATTTTACATTTTCTGTTGCTCAGTTCATAGAGATTAATTTTCTTTTTTAAAAGGTTCTTTTGAAAGATAAACTATCGATATGGTTTATAACGAATTTATATCGATTTTTTAAATGTTTATTTTAAAATTTAGACTTTTTATAATTTATCTTTTGCCCAAAAGTGCCTTTGCATTGTAAAAATGCTGATAAAAATGCTGCAAAATGCTATTAAGTGTTAATATTCGTTTTTTTTACCCGTTGATTAGATTATTGTTCGTTTATTACTTTTCTTTCGTTTGTGTTCAAGAGCGCAAAATCGACTATCGCTTAATTTTATTCCTATCCTATATTATCACAGATTAAAGGTATTAAACTGATGATCAAATTATTTGTTTTTATGCGTTATCTCGCATCTTCAAGAGCTGTTGGAATTTTCGACAAACTTTTCTCAATAAAAAGCTCCCAAAATGAGTCAACGGAAGCTTTTCACTCTTTTCGCTACTGATGGATTTTTCTCAGAATTCTTTTGCGAATCAGCGGAAATGTTTCATTTTACGCGAAATTATCTAAAATCCCTTATTTTATCTGTCCATCGATAATCCCGCACTTTTATCAAAATGCAGACTTGACGCTATTCGTGCGATTTTTTTCTCAGCTTCAAAAGTGTGACGATAACGTTATCTTTGATACGAAGTTGTCCCGATGCGCTATCGCGCGACGATTGAACTCCGTTGATTTCGTTGGAACTTCTCTCTGGGTGTTTTATTGGCAATTTTCCTGTTAATCAGAGACGTGAAACGTGCGGTGGGACAGTTTTTCTTCATTTCTGGCATTTCTGGCCACTATTGGCAGTTTCTGTTGAGTTCTTGTGCGGTTTGGATGTGCTTCGTCGGTGTGAGGTTTTTGTTTGCAAATGGCAGAGTTTCTAAATAATCTTCGTGGTAGATTTATCGGTGATCAAGTGCCTAATAAGAAATTGTCGGCTATTGAGAATCGAAGAGAGATGGAGTACAATGAAATGCTGATGGAGGATGCGGAGAAGAATTTGCGGGAGATTTTCAAGAAATTACTGGCAGGAGATGAAACAGGTCTCTCAAAAAAATATGATTAATTTATTCAAAGTCACACGCTCAATTTTTTTTCGTCTCTTTATGTCTTTGGGGGACATTTAAGACTGGTTTCAAAGGCGCATTTCAATAATATATTATGAAGAAAAATTCCAACACATGCCTTACACAACTCATTTTGTGCACTCAATTGCAATCTCTGGGAAGTTTTTGTCAAAAGAGAGTGAATGGAAATTTCATTTTGTTAGGGAGCTTTTATTGCTTTTTCGTGGCACTTTTCTGGAAATGGGTGGGGGGGGGGTTTGGAGCAAGGGGCAGTTGTCTGATAAAAAATTGTTATTTAAAGAGGGGGGTTATAAGATTAAAACTCGAATATATTCTAAAATTTCTTTAATATTAATATTCAGAATATTCTCAAATATTTTTGCCATTTATTTGAAATATTCAGAATATTCTCGCAATATTCATAAATATTCAAATTATTGACGCTATATGCTCTACTTTCGCCATATAATTACCCCTTGTTGAAAATGGCGTGGACTTTTTTCAATTCTCTTATCTATAGCCTGCATATCAGTATCAAGTAGGGTCTTGAGTGATGAAACTCTCGGTTCAATGGATGTTTACATTATTCATTGAAATTGCCTTCTCTGACTCAATCCCACTCATTTGACTTGATAATATTCCAGCGGAGAGTTGATTCTCCGTGACTGGGCAGGAAAAAAAAGAATAAGAACTCTTGCATGGTTGCACTTGAACAAAAGTCCCAGAATACCTTCTCAATCCCAGATTCAAATGGCAGTAAAAAAACACATCTCCAAGTGCCATTGTTAATATTTGAGTTGAAAGCATATTTCCAAGTCAAGTTGCAAGACAAAACAACAAAAAAACATGCATTTCAATCAACTTGAAAAAAGGGGAATCCCGCTGATAGCATCAACTTCTGATACCTCAGCTCTCTTACTTCCTCAAGTGGAGCAATTTCTCTGAAAGAAAAAAAAAAATATAAATTGGACGCTCTTTTTGGGGGGCACCAGCAGACAAAATAAGATACCGAAAAGACTGGTGAATGTTTAAAGTGGAGGCATTTAATTGTTTGTTTACATTTCACACAATTTCTCAGCACTGATGCTATTGGAGAATGGACTAGGTTTGATTTTCATAACATTTGGTGGAATTTTGAGAGTAAAATTACTCGGAAGTTGATTCAACACGGTTTTCTGTGTCATTTTTGGAAAATGAGAAGCAATTATGGTTTGTTTTATGTAACGTTACGAATTTTAAGAGAAATATGCCTAATTGAATTATAATAGTTTGATTTTACGCGTGATTTCTTAGATGGCGCCACTACAAGGAAAACCATACAAAAAACAATTTGTCAAATTTTATTTTCTTTTAAAAAGAATCGCTTTTGTAAAAAAAAGTACCGTTTTATCTTCATTTAACATTTGCAATGTTTACTCATTGTTTTATTGAATTCTCAAAGACGGGTAAACATAAAATAGCAATTTGTGACGTTCGATTGTTGGTTCAATTTGGTAATAAAAGGCGACAGATAGATAAAAATAAACAACATTGATGTTTTTCTTGTTTGTTGATGAATTTAAGCTATAAAAATAATTTTTCATCAACAATTTTAATCGGACATGACCTTTGGCTAGTCATTTGTTTTTTTTTTTAAGTTTTATTTTATTTATTTTGAAAGGCGGTTTCCGACAATGTTTTGTCTTTTCAAAAAAATACGCTTTTTAGGTTATTTGAGTCGCATTTTTACAAAGTTTGTATATATTTTCTTATTTTTTTTAAGACAATAAAAGATAATATTTTTTAGATTGATGAATTATAATAATTAATTTTTCAAGATAATAAAAAACATTACTATTTTTACACTAAAAGGCGCCGTTTGATTCTTAAATGTACTTTTCGTAACTGTTTAAAATTAAATTTTTTTATAAGAAAACCGTATATTTTTCAATATTTTTATTGTTTTTTTAAAGTGAAATTTTGGACTCAGACAGCTATATTTTTTATTGTAAAAAGCCTTAAATATATTTACTAACTAATATTGGATAATTTCTGAAGGTTTTATTGCCTTACACGTGATAAAGTAAGCCAATGAAATAGTATCTGAATAAGCGTGAGTTCGATCCCCGGCTATGATATATTTTTTTCACGCTCCTAAAGCTCTTATTTCAAGTTTTTTTTGGCAAACTTTAACATTATTATTCTCTTTGAACCTTTCCCTCAACCGCTACAACCTAATGTGAATGTTTGATGGGGAAAATATTTGTTTCACTCTGATATCTTAAAGTTTAGGCCTGATGATGAGACTTCTGGTGGAAGTTGTTGATGTCTTAATTGCTATTCGTGGCCGACAGTGAGGAATCTTGAGATGCGAGAATTAACTAATTCGGGACTAGACCTCCCGCATTGGGTTTCACAGCTCCTCACTGTTTGTGTTTTGTCAGTTGATACCTTCTAGAGTGGTTTGAGGGCCTTTCTCTCTCTGAATGAGATTGCATGAAATTAGGTTATCCCTGGGTGAAAATGTTGTTTAATTGAATTTTGCCAAATCACTGCAGATTTTAATTTAGGTCAGACAAAATGAATTATGTCTGATAACCATTTTCGTGTGTGTCGTCTCTTAATTGTTTTCACTTTTTCGGTCTTCCGCTTTTGGTTTTGAGGAGAAATGGACCTTTTTTCTTCCATATTTGGGGAAAATATGATTAAAATGTGTTTGCCTGAACAATGGGAATTGCGGAGAGACGGAATTTCTTATCTTACACCCAGAAGTTTAACAATTGAAAATCCATATAAAAGACTCATTGAAATTTTAATAATGACTGAATGAATCACATATAAGGTTTCTGTGAATGAGAGGAAGATTATTTAATCTGGCAATTTGCTTCAGTAAATAGATAAATTTCGGTATTTAATTGAATCTTTTTGTGATTTCAAAGAAGTAAGGGAAGGCGATAAAAAACATAATTTTTCAACAAGAGAGAACTTTCTCATTGCAATTTAATTGATTTGTGTATATTAATCTTTTTCTCTCGAAATTTCTAAATGTGTTATTTTTTATTATTATTATTCCAACTGCTTGCAAACAGGTGAAAATGCGCACCTTGATTTCTAGCCAAGTGAACATTTGAACAACGTGAGAATTTTACATGATGAACTATGTTGATCTTTCTCGCAACATTGAGTAAATGATAATTTCTGAGCAGAGCATACTCTGTAAAATGATTTCCATGTGAATTACTACATAGGAAAGATCCCTTTTGTAACACAGACACTAAAATATTTCCATCTGGAATTCTTATGGGAAAACATGAGAACGTGTCCTTTATTTATTTATTTTAAAATAAACAAAATGTTTGGTAAAAGTTTGTAAAAAGGAGATCATATTCCTATAGAAAATTACAAATGATTTGTAAATGATTGTTCCAACAAAATGTTTGTCAAAATTTACTCACTTTTTTGTAAAATTTCTGGCATTTCTAAATAAACGAACTTTTTACAAATTTTTTTTTTATTATTTTCGAAAAACCAAGTTTTTACAAAAACTTATCTACTTTTAACAAACATTTTGTTGGAACACTCATCTACAAATCTTTTTAAAATTTATTTTGTAAAATGGTAATTGTTTGTTTTGTAAATCTCAATTGTTGACCTCATTTTTACGAATTTTTACAAACTTTTTCAAACTTTTACCAACCTCTCTCAGGGGATGGCGCCAAAAATTAGATGTTTGTCAAATTGGAAAGAACAAATTAATTTAAAGTTTGTAAGGTTTTGTTAAATGTTTGTAAATTTTACAATTTACTACAAATAACAAATTTACTCCAGAAATGATCTCTTTTTGCAAATTTTTTCAAACCTTTTTTTTTTCAGAGTAAGTGTAAATTAATTTCTGATGTTATTTAAAACCCCTTTCTTTGACCTTTTCCAATGAGTCTTTTTTTGTGTCTGCATGTTGTTTAAATGGGCGAATGACACGGAAAAGTTATTTAGATATGGCTTGTCTTTTTTTCCCTTTTTCGAAAGGGATCCACCGGACAGCGATAACAAGGAATTTCCACACGGGGTCTTTGCTTGAAGAGCTCCCCGAAGTGTTCACTGAGTCATGTAATACTAATCTGATGTGTTATGTTAAGCTTGTCCGGCGAGAGAGAGTAAATGTTGGGTGTGGAAGTGAAAGAGAATCTCTCTTGAGTCAAACAATTAGGATTAAATTTTATGTTATTTTCTTTTTTCTTTTTTCGTTTAGTCGCTTTTGGCTTCGGTTAAACATAAACAAAAGGGGAATTTTTCCATTCGCGACAGACTTTACGTAATTGCTTTTTCATGATAATTGTGATAAGATTGCAAACACTGAGGTGAAATTATGTGCATTTGATGCTGACGCACCTGATTTTGATGTGTTTGTCTCTTTGCAGAGAGTGTTAAAGCACTGCTGGGACGTCACACGAAAATTCTCGTGAAATATATTGTCAAGCTGGAAACGAAAGGTGACAAGACAGAAAACAGGGTACTGGTAAGTAACTGATTTTTCTTTTTTTCTTTACCTTTAATGGGGGTTTATTTAAATGCTCGAGTGATTTTTTTTGTAGGTCTTGCTAATTTTCTTTCTCAGTTATAACTTCTTTCAACCTTTTCTTTTTGTCGCAACTGTATTCAATGAA
Source organism: Phlebotomus perniciosus (assembly GCA_918844115.2). Classification (NCBI taxonomy): domain Eukaryota; kingdom Metazoa; phylum Arthropoda; class Insecta; order Diptera; family Psychodidae; genus Phlebotomus; species Phlebotomus perniciosus. The sequence continues at coordinate 10,670 of CAKKOB020001489.1, forward strand.
AGTTGCTAAGAGAATATCACGCAAGATTAAGTTTGGAGTCGCGCGAGATTACGGAAAAGTACTTTAAAGTGAGGACAAAGTGACTTTGCTGAGTGCGAGGTTGTTTATTTCTTGGGTGGAAATTTTTAATAACAGAAGTTATTTTTTATCAAAATTATAAAATTTTGTCAAATTGTTTTTCCGTGAGAAAGAGTGCATTTCAATTAATTTCTAAATTTAAACAGCTTACAGTATTGCTCTTTACGCAATTAATGAAGAGTGCGAGTTTGGGACATTAAAAAGACTTGTACTTTCTAAATACCTACACGGATATTCAATTTTTCGACACTTTTGTCAAAATTTATCCCTTTGACAATTTTTCCTTTTATGGAGAAGCGTGTTTTGGGATAAAGTGATAAAGTTTTGATCTTGAATGACCTAAAAAGAAAATAAGCGGGAGAAAATGACATCATGATCGCGAGAATGAGTCAGAATTTTGCATGTTATGCAAAGATTTATCCATTTGAGATGGAATAACAATACACTTTGGAAAATTTGAAATCAAAAAATTATAAAAATTGGAGATTAGCCAAGACAACTAGAGTTTTATCCGAGACACTCTTTAGGGTTTTACAAAGTGATTTTAAAGTTAAATTTTAAAACATTAAATGTCATTTGTTAAAAATTTGGAGGTAAACTCATTAAATATAATCCTATAAATTTTAGCCAAGACACATATAAGGGAGCGCGCCGTCTAGGGAATCAAAGGAAGCTCAATTATTTTGAGTGTTTTGATTAGTCATAATCAAATAGGCGCACGAATTCAGTTTAAGCTTATCATAACTTGGAATTATTGCGCTCTTTCCTCGTAAATTCCTCAAGTCTATTTCTCTCACCAAAAATACGAAACATTAATATTGTTTTACGATGAAGAGAGTTTAAGAGGCAAAGAGAAGAGATGAGTCTATATCTCTAGATCTTAAACCATTAAATTGCCTTTTGCATGAATTAAATGCAAATTAATTATCTGAATAATTATGTACTTGGGGTAATGATTGCATTACATTGGCGTAGAGAAAAGAGTGGCGTGTGAGATTATAATAATCGGGTGTATAAGAGATGAGTGATTTGTGGATGGAGAATTTAATTGATTTTAAGTCTCTTGATTGCTGGAAGATATTAAAGAAAAGTGGCACATTTCTGTTCCATGCCAAAGACACCCACCATACTGTCAACGATTGGCGTTAGATGTTCCTCATTTTTTTGTGGCACGCACTAGAGGGGAAAAATACGGCGCTAAATCGTCAATTAACATGCAAAGTTTATGAATTATTTCGGGTCTAGACAAATTTTTACTGTTACACCTCTTGATGATTTTCAAAATGGTATTTGCATATGTTATCAAGAGTGTTTGTGTTTGTCTTTCTCAACTTTTTTTCTTTATTACGCGTCAATGGATAAAATGTTAAATGCAAATGAATTTTTATTGAACTGCGAGAGCTCTGATGGTGAGTTGTGTTCTTCATCTCTCTTTGACCCAGTCAATAAGAAGAAGAAAAAACTCAAATTCCAACGAAGGCCTCCACGCAGAGTTTGTCTTACATAAAATGCTAAATTCGGACCCATGTTCCGTTATGTTGATGATATAGAGGTGGGATATATATCAAAGTGGAGTGAAAGAGTTGAAAATTGGACAAAAGATATATATAATTCACTCACACAAATTAAATCAACTGGATAAATGTGGCTATAAATTGACGATGAAGTGTACAGGGTCACGATGAAAGTGCGATTTAATAACATTCATTGAGAAAATGTAATAAGAAAAAGAAATATCATTCATTACTCTTATATAGTGTGACTCGTGACAATTTCTTTAACTCTTTCCTTCTCCACTCAAATAAAACAAGGAGGGAAAATGGTGAAAGGGAACCACGACAAATTTTCCATCTTGATAGAAAATTACATGCTCAAAGTGCTGAAATGTCTTACTTATAAATTCCATCATCGAACATTACCAATTCAATCTCCATGTTGTAACTAGATGACATACCAAGATTGGTAAATATGTTTCTCTTTTTAACTCAATTTATGGATTAATTAAAATGTTTTCTCAATTTTCTCACAAAAAAATGTCAATTTGTGGCTTTTTTTTCGCTTGAGAGGCGCTTTAAAGCTGTTTTATTGCCCAAACATGTGATAAAGGCGCCTCAAGAGTGACATTTCTGTGCATCGGAATTTTTAATTAATGGGAAAAATTTTAATTTGTTCGGAAAAGAAGTTATGGAGTAGATTTTTGCAGGAATACCTTTATACGAAATTAATAATTTATTTTGGTGAAAAAAGGGGAGATTTTTCACGAACAATAAATTGCGTATCTACAAATTTTTATTATATTATAATTGAATGTGTCTCAGCTAAATTTTCAATAAATGCGTCTCGGCTACATTTATTACTCTAATGTCTTTATCATCTATATCTGTACAAAATGATAAACGCTTAATATTTTAAATTTACTAATCTTCGTGAAATACGAATTTAACATTCAAATCATCTGTATTTCCCATTATATATAATAGATGGAGTGTTATATGAAATGCGTCTTGGCTAACCCTACGATTATTTAGAATTTAATTTATGCGAACCCTTTCACAAAAATAGATTGAAATTGTTTTTTAAATCCAATCTCAAGATTGAAATCATCCAAGGGGGAATATTATGGTCAGAAGTGGTGTACATTTTACTGGAATTAGAGTGGAAGTGCTAAGATAACTCAAGTAACTTTGAAAGCTTCCAAGACAATTTTGAAGCTTTAGAAAGTTCCTCCAGAGCATTAGAAGTTCTTCAAAAGCTTTTGAAAATATTCAGGGGCTTTTAAATAAGTTCCTAAACTTTGAAAAATGTAAAATATATTAGCTGAAAGCTTTCTGAAATTGATGTAAAGCTTTACATAAATTTAGCATTTTTTTTACATTAAACAGAAAAAAGCATTTAAATAATCAGGAAAATTTGCAAAACTTCTGGATAATATTTAGAAATTTTTGAAGTTTACGATAGGCTTTTGTAATTTTCTTAAAGCTTTCATAGAAATCTTGGAAACCTTTCTTAGAAAGTTTTCTCAGAAAGCTTACTCAGAGAGCTTTAGAAATCTTTCTTAAAAATCTTTAGAATCCCTTCTTAGAAAGCTTCGGAAACCTTTCTCAGAAAGCTTTCTGAGAAAGCTTTTTAAATAAAGCTTTATCAGCAACATTCTTAGACGCCTTCTCAGAAGCTCTAAAAACTTTTCTTAAAAATCTTTAGAATCCTTTCTTGGAAAGCTTCAGACACGTTTCTTTCAGAATCAACCTTTGGATTTCTTTGGAAAGCTTTATCAGAAAGCTTTCTTTCTGATAAAAAGCTTTCCAAATAAAGCTAGAAATTTTTCTTAGAAAGCTCTTCAAAGCTTTCTAAAAGTTTCTGTAAAATGAAAGTGATGGGATGAAAGCTCTTCAGAGCTTTCGAATCGGAGTTTTGGCAATCTTTTGAACAAAATGTGGAAGTGCTGGAAGTGGTGTGTCTTTTTGACCATAATATTCACCCCTTGAAATCCTATTATTCCTCACTAGATGGAGTGTTTCAGAAAAAGTGTTTTGGCTGAGCATTAACAAACCTTGAATTTAGAGTTTTTTAATGTTGAAATCTTATAAAGAAAAACTTAAGAAACATTTTTAGCTTCCTTTTTGGCAAGAAAATTGAATTTCAATTACTTTTCCAGACAGAGACTGTTAATGGTAAATGTTTTTGATTAAATTTGATTTGTTTGCAGTGTGAGAACCCTTTAAATTTTCCAGATCGCAAATTTTAACACCACAATTTCGCCATATTTAGTAAGTTAACAACATCAGGAGTAACCCCAAATTATCTCAGCGTATTTACTTAGAACGGAGACCCAATGAATTTTAATGAATATTTCTTGAAATTAAATCATGCTAAATTACCGGGAGAGAAGTAATAGTAGATGGTGTGAGGATATTGTGAATTGGGAGATTAGTGGTTGTAAGTCGTGGTTGAATATGTGGTAAAGAAATGTTGCTTATTAGGGGGGAAATGGGGGGAAATTGCCAGGAGGAAAAGAATATTTCACCTCGAAATAAACGATGTGGAAAATCTCAGTTGAGTCGGCCTAAAGGGGAGAAAGTCCTTTATAACAACTTGTAAAGGGTGAAAAGTCTCTCTTATATAGAAAAAGAGAAAAATATTTAATACTTTTTGCACTTAATTCCCCCCGAGAAATTGTGAATATACACATTCAAATGACTCTGAGCTTTTCCCACAGGGTGAGGAGCTTTAGATTGTGAAATTTGTCATATTTTATGTTAGTAATTCTTCTCTCGAGCATTTAAGACATAAGATAAGCTGCTTTTTCTCTTGATTAATTGTCTAATGTTTCTTTTTTTTTCTTGTTTGAATTTCTTTTTTTTTCGTGTCTATGTGAAGGTTTTTACACCAGTTCGGATATATTTGCTGATTGCAAAGGTGCCCACAAAGATAGACTGCCATTTTCACTATTTAGATATTCAATCAATTGAAAGCAAGAGGCCAACACATTTTTCAATTACAACCAATGAACGCACTTACTCTTTCGTGACAACTGGTGATGCAGTGAATTTCAGTTCTGTAAGTGTTTAAATAGTAGATAACAAACCTAAGCGAAAGAGGGTTTGTGTCTCGGCTAAATAATAGGTCTTTTCCAATTGACGTTAGTCGTAAGTTATCGCTATGAATAGGCCAGAAAATTAAGATTAACTTGTAAAATAGATCTATTGTCTCGTCGAAAAATGTTTATTTGAGTAAAGGACTACTATTTAGCCGAGACACACACCCTGTTCTTTTAATAGGGTTTCTGCCAATTTCTCGTCTGTAAAGTCAGTTCATGTTGTAATTAAAATTTTCCCTATTGAATCTCCTCTTCTATGAACAGAATGCCGATGTAATTCTCACAGATTTAACATCGTCAATAAAGCAGATATTTCCAACAGTTCCTCTCAAGTACATCATCAGGAAGGTGAGTAAAAGTGCCTCAGTTCTCCCCTTTTAATGACTCTCTCGGGCTGACTTGTATTGAATTAATATTTTAAGTGTTGTCACGTTCAAAAGACTATCAATATAGCACGGCGTAGTTGTGTTAAAATTAATAAGTTGTTGCAAATGTTTTTGCCTTTTTATATTTATTTCTTTTTTGTAAATTATTATAAAATTTATAACATTTTAACTTTCTGGATAAGTAAATATTCTAACGATCAAGTTTGTCGAATTCAATTGAATACAATTTGACATGAAACTTATAAGCTGTATTAGTCAAAGTGACAATACTTCTGCGACAACCTTCTATTTCTATGCCGGAGCTTCTCCCTCTCTTTGATATGGTGTTTATGTGAAAAAGCAGACCATGAAGACGGGTCAATTTTCTGTATATGAAATAATTCCCATGTTGAGAAATGTTGACCAACATGTGTAATCACTTTCACGTTAGTCAATTGGCCAGACTCGCCAGGCCTCATGCAATGAGTTGCATGAGGGATTGGCTTTTCCGATCGTCAAAAATATCATGTTATGATATGGGAGTTATTAGATGAATTTCTTATTATCAATTGAGTTTGATGTTCTTGGTGTGAATTACATAAAAATTAGCTTCCTCGTGCTGTTTTGTGGCTTGTTTACCACATTTTTTTCTTTTTTTTTTAATAATATGATTAAAATACTGGAAATTCTTCATGTTAACACTGTTGAAGGTTTTTGTGTTTGCAGGAAATTCTTTTAGCTTTTTCTTTACACTTGAATTGAGGTGCTCAGACGACTTGAGATTCAGGATAGCTGAATTGATTGAGAGAGCTTTTATGAGATATTTTTCTTGAAAAAGCTATTAAATTTTCACAGAAATTTGACTAAAAATTTCTTATTGAAGTTGAAGGAATTCTTAAACAGGATGAAGGAATATTTGAAATTTTTACGGAAAATGGGAAACAAAAGAGCTTTCTGATGAGTTTTATCGTGGTTTTGTGATTTTAGTACTCATTTAGTACTTCAAAGTACTAAATTTTATAGTATTTTGATGTTGGTTTTTATTAAATGTTTTAAATGAATTCAAATTTAATGAAAATTACGGCATAATTTCTGCATTATAGCTCAAAATTAAACTTGTTCTACAATTTAGATTTAGAACATTTAATTGTTTTTGAGGTTTTAGATTAACTCTACAATTGAGTAAAAATCTTTAACACAGCATGGTCAGTTTCTCAAGTTTCACCAATAACATCTTTTAATCTACCCATTATCTACATTTTTTTATTCTTATCAGTTCGAAATAATTACTGAGTACTAAACTTTTTAGTACATTTAAATACTAGTATTCTTTTTAATGTTTTTTTTAGGAATGTTCTAAAATTTTACAACTTACTAAATATTAGAACATGTTGAGTATGACGTACTAAATTTTAGAACTCACTTCTATAATAAATCTGTCCTGATCCTAAATCGTTTGGTCATCTTCCATTATGAAGACCACATAATCTTCACACAACATATAGTTGGTGTATGGGTCATAAAACGCGCTTGAGGAGTTGACTGGAATTCCACAAATGAATAAAATAATATCCATGCTTAAATATGATTCGCACTGACATTGAAGTGAATCACATTTATATAGTTTAAATTAACCCTTTTGCCGCATTCAAAGCTGAAAAAGTCACGCTTGGTTGATTGCTGTTGCACATTGTCGTGAATTCTCTCACCATTTAGGTGTCTCAACTTTTTTTTTTGCCCCTTTCTGCCATTGCAGATTGATGTACAGCCGACAGAACGTGAAACGATATTCTCAGATGAATTGAGGCCATCGGATCCGAGAAATTTGGGTCCATGTGGCGGTTTTAGCACGCAATATGCTTGTATGTGTGATTATCACGGTGTCCCCTACAGGTTAGTAAATATACACCTTCGCTCTTTTCACCTTTGTGGGAGGGAGAGATAAAAAAAATAAAACAGAAAATAAAGGGGGGAAAATTTAAATATAAAGAGCAGTGAAATATGACAAATGAAAGTTCTCATGTTTTCACTCAGTGAAATGCGTTCAATTTTCATTTCTCGCTCTCGGCCATATTAAATATTAATATTTCATGCGGGGGAATTACATATTATGAAGAGAGGAAGAGAAAAAACTGGATGTTTTAAATAATAGTTAGAATAATTTTTCCTTTTCAATTTTTTAGAGAGGAAGTCGCTTGGGATATTGACACAATTTATTTGTCACATGATACGAGAATTTTAAATTTACGAGATTTCGATCACCTAGAACCAAAGTAAGGAGAAAAAAAA
>CAKKOB020001490.1:7488-21791 GCA_918844115.2 Phlebotomus perniciosus
TTAAGAAATAAGATTTTGGGGTGTTTCAAAATGGCGGATGTGAGGGTGGGGGGTGAAATTTGACATCACCATTTTGTAGCGGCCGGCTGATATAACCTTTGCCAAAAACCAGAAGTCGATATCTCTTTCCGTTCTCTCGCTATAAGGAGCTATACGACGGCCGGCCGGACGGAAATTTTTTGAAGCGCACATGATTTTCGGAATGTGAGGACCCTAATTCGTGGAGCGCCCCTAGTCCGGGGTCTCGGGGCTGACTTCGATTTTGGTGACCCATTACAATAAGCTGGGATTAGGGAATCCCAGCTAAAAAGAACATCATTAACATTAATTTATTGTCACACTAATTAATGCTAAATTAAATTGCAGTTCTAGTGCGAAATTAAAAGATATCATTCACAAGCTTGTTGATGTACTTTTCCAGCAAATGCGGTATTCTGCCTATGTTCGAGTGGCTTGCTTGCCTTCATACCATAAAAATAAATTCATTGATATATATTTCGTGGAGCGTAGAGGGGATGAAATTCTTTTGAATATTCGAATGATAACACGAGAAAATCAGTGATAATTGTGTGAATAGACTTTTTTTCGCAGCCATTCATAGCTTTTGCAATTTTTTTTTCTCTCTCTGCCATCTCTATATACGTATAGTTGACGTGGGCGTGATATCGAATTGAATTTAGGGTGAAAGGAAGTGTGAAAAGATTCTATGAAAATAAGATTGACGTGCACCAACAATTGCTGTATCAGGGAGAAAGCTTTCATATTTTTATGATGCTAGAATAATGTCTGTCTCGCACGAAAATGATAGTAAATGGTGTGCGAAATGTAAGTGAGGATGGAAATACATATAAGTTTACAAAATATATCAACAAAGCCTAAACATAAGTTTTTTTTTTGGTATTTTTCAATATTTCCTCACACATAGAAATAAAAAAACTTACAAGGAGAAATGAGCAATCTTCTTGAGTTATAATTAGGGAAAATTCTCACTACTGAATAATTTAATTAAGATTTATATATGGAATTTTCTCACACCCCCTGGAAGTTAGGATCTTGCGGAGAGAATCAAGTCACGTGTTTCATCAATCGAATGCGTTGATGGCGTGAAATTTATTGAGTGTGTCTCGTTAATATTTTGGCGTCAAATTGTGCGTCGTAATAATAAAATTTTCCTGCCCATAAATCGCCCATGATGGTGATCAATGGTAAAATAGGCGGAAAATATGACAAATAAGGTTATTAGGGGTCATTTTTATTCATTCACGTTTGACACTGGGAGGCAGTGTCTCCCTTAACATAGCAAATCGATTATAATGAAGGACAACATGAAGAGGGAGGCTGAGCTCCGGCTAAGATGGAATAATTAAAAGGCAAAAGATAAAACACAATTTTCTGCGGAAGTTTGCATTCTCAAAGCAAATGAAAATGATCAAAAGACACTCACCAATAGTAAAACCATATCATGAAGAGATGCGATGGCAGAAAACACAATCCAAATATTACGACGAATGCAAGAACTGTGATTGCCACTTTGCGTCGAGCTTTTATCTGAAAAGTAATAAAAGAAATATGGAATGTGATAGAATGAAAAGCAGTTCTACACTGTTGATGTATAATAATTAATGTTATGCTTTGAAATAATTTACACCTTGCTGGAAGGCATGGAAAATGTGAAGCAGCTAATTGCAGAGTGAGAGTATTTTGTAAATACACGATTCGCCTGTAACGCTAATGATGATTCGATAAATCTCGTGTTTAGAAAAGTGGAAGTTATTTGGAAATTTACGGAAATAAAGGAGCACGATTAGCGTTGTTGACAGAGCCAATTACCGAATAACATGATAATGAGGAGTAATCCCAAATCCGGTATCTTCGCATAATTCTTAAGCAATTTGTTAAAACTTGTAATTTCACAAAAAAAAAATGAAAATAATTAAGACGTCATCTTATCATCTTACCTGACGCATGGCACCTTGCATCTCGCCGGGAACGTTACTGGCACTGTAGAAAAGGTGCCTTGCAATGAGGGCATAGAAGATGGCAATTATGAGCAGCGGAATGGCATAGAAGATCATAAAGCGAGCTATCACCATGTATCGAGCATAAGATTTGCCCCACTCCGGCGGCCCGAAAGGGTAGCACAGTTTAAAGGAGACATCCTTGTTTACTTCCACCACCTGTTCAATTGAAATTGCATTTAATCTCCCCAATTCAAAAAGGAGTTCAACCAATCTATTATATTTGCTAAGGATCATCAAAAAAGAAAGAAATGTACAAACTTTTCTTTTCAAACAAGAAAAAGTGCATTGCTGGCTCAAAGGATAATTCTGCATAGTACTAAAAGACCGGCATGTTGAAGGAATTAAAAGAACTAAACTAAACTATACAGGGTGAATTTTAAATTGAGAGCTGTGCGCGGGTCGAGACTCTTTAGAAAAGTTTTATTTTTCATTGAAGGAATGACACTTAATTAAAGGATACACCCATTGTTTTAGTCTTCTTAAAGAAATTCGCCTGTCTTATCTCCTGAACACGACTTTTGTACGAAAAAAAGAATAATGTTTTGCTCTTACTTTATAAAGTTTAGAAAATATTTCGGTAATGAGATTAATTATGGAGGACTTCCAATTAGACAGATTCAAAATCCCATGACAACAGAATTTAATTTAATACCTATGTCTAATTTATCCTCCTTCCTCCTAATACATAAAGCCAAGTGTGCATATCTGAATTGACCTGATCACCCCCAAACCATTAAATCTCGACCGGACGTGACTCCAGGAGTCCGAAAATACCCATCTCCAAAATGTTTGTGTGTCTGTGTGTCTGTCAGTGTGTTACCGCAACACGGCCAAACGGCTTAACCGATCCGGATGATATTTGGCATAGATATAGTTGACATCCCAGGTTGGGACATAGGCTATATGAAAACTTCCCCCTCCTTCCCTATCTGGTACCTCCCATACGAATTTACCCCTTTTTTCGACATTTTTGACCTTTTGACCACTAAGATGAAGAGCTAGCGGGTTACGATGTATGATGGGAATGATAAGGGTGGTGTCCTCTATAACTTTTGGGTATAGAGAAGTTGCCCCGCCATCCCCTATTGGTACCTCTCATACAAATTTACCCATTTTTCGGGTATTTTCGACATTTTGACCATAAAAATGAAGCGCTAGCTAATCACGATGTATGATAGGGTTGATCAGAATGGGGTCACCTACAACCCCATACTATAGGGGAAGACCCCATCATCCCCTATTAGTAACTTTCATACAAATTTACCAATTTTTCGAGTTTTTCAACACTAAGATGAAGCGTTAGCGGCTCACAATGTATGAAGGGGTTGATTGGGGTAATGTGGCCTGTAACTTAATATTATAGGGGATGGCCCCCTCCACCCCCTTTTGAAATCTTTTATACAAAATTTCCCTATTTTCGACTTTTTATCTGCTAAATGAACTTTCTCAATCAATTTAAAGGACCCAAGTTACTATAGAAGCCACCAAACCAAGCAAAGAGAGGCGCGAAGCGCCTCGTTATACATATATCAAAATTATTTGATGGTGGAATTTGGTATTTAAAAAACAATTTAATTTCTACTTAACTCAAAAAGCGACATCAAAGGCCTTTGATAAAATAGTCTTAAGTACGTATATAATATCTTTCTGTGGAGTTTCCAGATGTGTGTCGCCTAATCTAATAATCATTAATCTAACCAACCTGTTGATATGCTATTTTAAGATTCAATGAAGCGAATTGCGTGCGGATTCCCATCAGAGATACTCACGCGAATGTGAGAGCCCACGAGGGCGGGAATTCCACAGATGATGGCTAAAACCCAAATTGATATCGCAATGGAGATTGTTAATTTCGTTGCTCTGCCACCTGAAATGAATGTTTGTGTAAATAAATCCTTTTTAACAAAGCACCGAGACTGTGCCAAAGGAGAAGCGAGAGACAGAGAGGCAATTGTTTCTCAATTAATATTGAAATAGGAGGTAATTGGGGATTATTAGGGTATGATGGAGGGATGGTATTAGCATTTTGATTGGCGTGAAGCGTATGAAATAATGAGGTAAAAATCACACCTAATTTGAGTGTGAGAGGAGGAGTTGCTTCACAGTTGAGTAAGTTAATTAAATACAGAATAATATATAAAAAAAATCTCGAGACGTGTTGAAGGTTATAAGAACGTGAAGAAAAATTAAAAAAAAAATGTTTAAATTTGAAACTTACTGTGAGTATGAAATTTCCTCAAGGGGTCCACAATGGCGAAGAATCTGTCCCCTGAGAGAGCTGTGAGTGTGAAGACTGACACTCCAATGGAGACATCTTTCACGAACTCAGACACAGTGCAGAGTTCCTGACCCCAGAACCATGAATCAAAAACATATACCGTGGATGTCAGGGGTACAGTCGTGAGAATAACTAGCAAATCAGCTAATGCCAGTGATAAAATGTATCTGAAAGTGGATGGGGCAAAAAAAAAGAGATATCAAACCACTTTAGTAGAAAGGCACGCGCCTGACTCCTGAGTATCCTCTCAAGTGTCCGACGACCCACAAAATCTCCCCCGCAGTCACCCTCAAAGACAATTCACCCAGCAATTCAGCACGTATAGGAATTTATTGCTTTGGACTGTGTCAGTCAATTTCCGCCAAAAAAAAGAGCTATTGATATCCGCATTTAATTTTTGTGGAACGTTGCATCAATAAAATACCCATGAGCTATTATATATATCGTAAGAACTCTCGTCTAATATAAACTGAGTGTCTCACAAAAGTTTTACAGCTTCTGGGAAGGCGTCAAGAAGATCTATAATCCTGCCAAAGATGGGTTACAAGACTTGAATGAGCTTTGGTAGGATAACCGGCTTAACGCTGGTCGTCTCTAGAACTTTAATAATATTTCTGTACATTGAAGTGAAACGTCATGGAAAAGTTCAAAAAAGGCTGCATCATCTACGAAACTTTGAAATTAATTCAGTTAATTAACTATTCATTAATCATGATTCTTTTTCTTATTATTAAGCTCTTGAAAAGTAAAAGATTAAAATGATTGATTTCTCATTCTTCATTGTTTTTCGACTTATCCGCTTAAAAATTGTTTTTTCCATTGTTTTTAGAAAAAATCAATGAGGAAATTATTTATTTCCTCGTCACTAAAGATAAATGGAATTTGTGTTCATCATACGCTATGTATATTCCACCTACATGAAGGACAATGTGGTTTTGCATATACAAATTATTAGGTGCTTTTAAATATTCCTTTAATTGAATATTGTATAAGGTTAAGAAATTTATACCAGAGTAAATCGTGCCCCAGCTCTCTCAAACATCTTTCATTATGTGGGCTTTAAGTATTTTATTGCAAAACTTTTAATCACAATTTCTCAACGTTGGGTACAAACTTCCTGCTCCACCCTAGTTGCGATCAGTGATTTCAACTCATGCTGGAGACATCGCGGAAAATGTTGTTTGGACGCAAGTCAAAGGGGAGTCTTTTCATGGGGGGGGACAACATTTATATAATGAAAATTGACTCCAAAAGTCTATTTATAAAGTTCTTCTTTACCCACCACTCAAGAATATATTTCTGGGAGACAAAATGTAAATAAAATACTATATAATCTCTTTGTGCGAAGACAGTGTGGTTGTTTTTTGTAAACATTTCAGAGATGAAAGAACAAAGAGTATTCTTTACAAAAACTCCACGTGAAAGTAAAAAAAAAAATGTTAAATTTATAATTAAAGGAAAAACTTACGTGTTGGGAACATTTCGCATAGCTCGATGCCGCAAAAAGACCACAACGAGGGTTCCATTTCCCAAAATTCCCACAATGAAGATTATGAAGAAGATGACAGGTACAATGTACGTCTCAGGTCGATTCTCATATGGTGTGTAGACAATTTCTGTGGTATTTTTGATGTTGGTGTCATTGATGAAGCCACTGATAAGAGGGTCATCTGATGTGATATTCGCCACTGTTGTGAATATGTCATTCCATGGGATATCTGTTCCTGACTCAAGCATCATCAAGGCTTCAACTCTGGCCTGGGCAGAAACAATACCGCCTTCTACTGCCGCCAATTGGCCATTTTACTGGCGCTTCATGAGACACCCAGGGGGGTCACTTTCACTAGCGCCGAGAAACAGCAAGGAAAATCTGCAGAGGGTAAATTAATTGGAGTTCGCCATCACATAATCTCTCATTTCATAGGCGATTTTTTCATTAGGAATCTCCTCGGTAAAGTCTTTTTTTTTTTGGTGAAGTTATAGTGTCTCTTTCAATATAACATTATTGCATAAAAACTTAATTAGATTTCAATTCGAAATAGCTGAATAATTAATTTTAAAACTTTTCCAATGAACTTTTTCTTGGCTACCGTCCATGGAATTGTTCAACTTTTCTTCTTAGAAATTGACGTATAGAAATTTCAGTCGGAGGAAGTCTTTCACCGGATTTCTGATACGAAACACATTTCTGTTTGCTATATACATATGTATATAGTATAGTCGAAGGTGAGAGATTTGATAAAAGTTTAATATTGAAAATCCTCAACTGAGAACTTGCAAAGTTCTTCTCGGACTTTATGCTCTACTCATTTATGGTATAAAACAATACCTATCATAATATGTATAACTTGTGGGTGGATACTTTTGGTGATAGAGACAGATAATTAGTATAGGTATATTAATAGAAGTATAAGACAAAGACTATTTTCATGAAGACATAATAAGGTGTATATCTCGTGAAAAATCTATTGGAAAATAAAACAAACACTCATTTTCTTTCTCACATAACACTTTGGTTTGACTTTTCTCACATTCTGCCTCAGTGTTTTCTCATGTCGACGCCTGAGATGAAACACACATTAAATTATTGTTGTACTGAAAAGAAAAACTTTGTTCATTTTGATTTTTACTCAATTTTGAATGTGTCTTACTTCTTCTCACGTTGGATTATAAAGTGTAAGAAAATATTGACACTGACGACCCAACTTTCAACTCAACGAGGCTTTTCCTCTTACCCTCAAATGTGTCTTTATCAATAAAAATACAAATAAGGACAAAGAGAAATTTTTCCGATAGATAATATAAAAAATCCTACACACTGTACAACCCAGCTGACAATTTAATTAAATCTCAAAATATTGCCTCTGGGAAAAAGTTTTTTATGGGATTCTTAAAGAAAAAACAAATGCCAAGTTTAGACTTGGCAGAGTGCCCCGACACGTTGCGTCGGAGGATGAGGAGGGGGTTAGAGGGATGAAGAAGTCTGCTGAAGCCAGTTTAGAATTGTAAGAAATTCAAAGACCTTTCCATAAAGTTCCCACATGATAGGGTTCGGGGGCGAAAAAACTTTAAAAAATGTCCAATTTTAACTTTTGACCTTGAGAAATCGTTAGACGGAATGTATGGAGGTCATTGGCATGTATGGACGAAATGTGCGTCTAGACAATCTACAAAACACATGTGAAAATGAAAAAAATCGTTAGAGCCGTTTTCGAGATATACCAAAAAAAAACATATTTTTATAGGGGATAGGGGGCTTTTTGGAAAAAAGAAAGTTCTTTTCCTGATCCCAGAGTCGACTTTAGGGGGGGTCCCCCATAGACGCGAAGTCTCTATCTGCAACCGTTTGGCCTCCGGGGCGGTAACAGACGGATAATCGGAGAAACATTTGGATTGCAGTATTGCCATTTTTGTGTCGGGGCAATAAAAATCTCGTTGTACTCAATCTACTCAATCGATAAAAAGAAATCTTCTAATACCTTCCTGAGGAAAATTCCTTAACATCCGGGAAGAGAAAATTTGTTGTTAACAAAATTAATTACAGTAAACAAATATTAGATCAATAAATGTGGGATTAATTAAGGAATTTTGTTGCCTCAAGGGCTGATAAACGCTCTTGTAAGTGTTATATTTAAATTCTCAATATATTATATTACCTCATTGATGGAAAAGTGTGTTTTGGAAGACTATATTCTTGTCGGTTTACACTTCGAAAGATACTTTCTCACTATCATTGCAAATATTATTACACTGTTAGGATTCTTCCAGCAATCATCTCTCCATATATATACCTATTATCCTAATGCAAATGATGAAAAAATGGATAATGGAATCGCGTGTCGAACAAATGTATGACATCAGAAATTGCGTGATTTTATTAAATGTTATTTGAAGAGCAGTGATCACCCATTAGTATGTAGCCACATTTTGCTCTAAAAGCTTTTCTACACTCTCCATATATTATAATTTCACTTTTACACAGGATATAAGATAAAAATATATGTTACATGGTAATCATTTCGTAGAATTGCAAGTCGACTTTTTTTTATTGTTTTTCCATGGACGAAAAACAATGCAGTCACGGAGACTAAAAAGTCACTCATGAATATAAAAGACAATTTTTCCGCTGAATATTCATAACTTTGTGTTTGGATATAACTGGGCAAGACATCTCATTTCACGCGTTAAAACATTTTATTTTAACATAAATATTTGATGTTGCTATTGCACGACAGACGAGACCAACACCAGCAAGTTTTATTTCCCAAGACGAGGAAATATTCAATTGAAATCATTCAAATTGTTATCTCTTTCTGGCTATCAATTTAAATGTTTTTTTTCTGCAAAATATTATAAAAAATCGAAAAAATGTCCTATAACATTAGAAATACGAATCAATTTCTTGGGAATATAGCTATTCCTCAATTATATTCAGAGTCAAAACCATGCGGAAATCTTATGTCCTCCTCACTGTGCGGAAATGATGGCCCCCAACCTAGAATCACCCGCGAGCCATTTAGCCTGTTGGCAGGAAATAAAAATAAATTTCACAGACTAATAAAAAAGTCCATAAACAATGTTTTAAGATATGTATAACACAATTGAGAAATTCGGCTAACAGGCGTGAGTAATTAATAAATTGTATGTTTATTTGACTTCCCAACGGCCACAATCTTGAACTTGTGAAGAAAAAGTTCATTTGCCATCTTGTTTACATGACGGAGGGGCTGAAACGACAGGAAAATTATTCTCCCAACATCTTCAATCCATTTAATTTCATTGTCATGTCAACAAGATTGAGAACTGTCGGTTTATTTCTATGGCTAACATGCCATAACTTAATAAGAATTTTCACCAGTGGATAATATATTTTCTCTCTATGTTTCATAATTGAATTTTCCCTCCACTAATGCGATATAATGTTAGGGGAATTAAAAGATTGTAATAAAAACTGGGCTGATTTTTCTGATGAGCGATGTTAATTAAATTTTAACCGTCCCAATAAAGAATTGCTCCAGAATTCTACTTTACTTCACTGCTTTTTTTGAATCAACTAATAAATTAAAAATTTCCCATGGAATATACCAATGGAATTCCATGTGAATTTCCAGTGGAGAGTTCCTGAAAAACTGTATGAAATGTGGAACAGTCCACTGGAAATCCGGAATTCCACTGGAGCAATATATAAAGCGCTCCCATGGAAGTCCATACGGAATTTATAAGGAAAAATCCAGTGAAATTTCCAGTGGAACTTTAAATGGAATTCAACTGAAGCCTGTTTATTGGGGTGGATTAATATTCTTTAAGCCATGCAATAAATACGCAAAATAATGAAAATCTCACCCACTGAACTGAGAAATTGCTCATAAATTCAATACAAATTTTTTTTCCCTACCAAATTATGTATAATGAAACATTTCAGAATACAATAAAATCTTGATAAAGTGCATTTGAATGTATCATGCAGATGACAAATGATTATCATTTCGCTTAAGAGTAACAATGATACTTTGCATTTGTCATCTGAAGATGTTTGAATGGGGGTGGCTTAGAAGAGTAAAATGGGGGCAATTTTATGGTATTATATACCGTCACGAAAATGTGCAGAAGATGAAACAGAAGCACAGCTTGATTAATTCTATGTGAGTCAAGAGCAAGAAGACTCTGTGGCAATTTTTTATCGCGTCCCAAAAACAACACATTTGCAATATTATGGTAATTCTTGAGAGAATCTCGCAAAGTACACAATGAATATTTCTCACATGGAAAGGAGATGGTGCAATTTGTGATATTCTCTGAGTTTTTTTTCGCATTAAAAGACAGTTAAAGATGCCTAATGGAAATGGGTGTTATTAAGTTTTATTATTGGCTCGATGACTTATTTATTTATCTCAAGGGGCAGATATTATCGTCAGAAATGGTGTACACCTAAATGGAAGTGCGCGAGAGTCTCTGGAAGTGAAACTTCTTTAAGCGAACAATGAACTTTCAGAAGATTTTATGAGCTTTCTGAAAATTTTTTGAAAGCTTTTAAGTCAACATTATAAGCTTTAACCGTTCATTGAGAACTTCTTGAACTTTAAAGAAAGAAAAGGAGCTTTAAAGTAAATCCCAGAACTTTGAGTTGAAAGCTATTGGTTTTCCTGAAAGCTTTCCTCCAGAACTCATTTAAGCTTCCTTTCAAAGCTCTTTAATGCTTCCATAAAAGCTCTTCCTCCAAAGAACTTCCCTTGAAAGCTCTTTTAAGTTTTGTTTCAAATCTTTTTGAGCTTTTTTCAAAGCTCTTTTAAGCTCTCTTTTAAAGCTTATTTGAGCCTCTTATTAAAGGTCATTTGAGCTTCTTTGCAAAGCTTTTTAATGTATCCATTAAAGATCTTAAAAGCCTGCTTTTTAAGATCTTCGAAGCTTACCTCCAAAACATTTGTAAGCTTTCTTTCAAAGCCCTATTGAGCTTTCTTTCAAAGATCTTTCGAGCTTTCTTTCAAAGTTCAGTTGAGCTTCTTTTTAAAGTTCAATTAAGCTTTTTTATACATCCATTAAAGCTCTTCAAAGCTTCCCTTAAGGATCTAGAAAGCTTACCCCCAAAACACTTTAAAGATTTTTTCAAAGCCGTATTGAGCTTTCTTTCAGAGATCTTTCGAGCCTTCTTTGAGAGTTGTTTTTGGCTTCTTTCCAAAGCTTTTTTAAGCTCTATTTCAAAGCTAAGTTGAGCTTTTTTTAAGTTTATTTGAGCTCTTAAAGCTTTTATCCAAAACACTTAAGCTTTCTTTCAAAGCCCTTTTTGAGCCTCTTTTCAAAGCTCTCCAACACCTCCGAAGTGCCGGAATTATTGGGGAACTTTCATGCAGAATGTAAAAGTGCTGGAAGTGGTGTACGCCTCTTTAATCCTAATATCTCCCCCTTGATTTATCTTTTGTTGATCTTTTTTTCATGTACGAGAAATGGCAAGAATACGTGTTAATATAAGAATAATATTTTCCATTGAAAATACCTTGGAAAAAAATACATATTTTATCCTAATAAATTCATTGAAGATTTTGCAATTTCAGGATGTTGCAGAGAAGGAAAAACTGGCACAAATAAGTGATTGATGTGAACACAATCTTCAACATTTTAAACACCAGCCATCGCATAAAAAAGCGTCTTTGCTTTTTACGAGGGAATGATTTAATTTAATGGTGATCCATATGAAGTGTGTTGTGTGTATTATGCAAATTTATTGTTAATGGTTTCCGATGGATGAATTTGCTGATATAGAATCAATTGATTAAATTGAATACATTGAAGGACATCTCAAATTAATTTAATTATTGCGATCAATAGGGTAAATTATATGGTTATTTCCTCTCTTTGCGACATATTTGATAAATGTTACTATTTGTCAGTAATTTTATTGAGACTTTATTGGTCTCAATAAATATTACCTTTTATTACTAAGTTTTACAAGTATTGTTAGAAAAGTTTTATTGCTATGAGAGAAGTTTCCTGAGAATCCTTTTACTTCAAATTTTGACGGTGAAGTGTTCTTCTACTTGAATAGAATAGGAATACCCAATTATGTGTGAAATGTTGAGATCCTCTTGAAATTTTTGCAAGAGACAAAAAGTGGAAAAAAATTCAATTCATTTCACTGAAAAAAAATTTAAATTGGATGAATATTTGGGATATTCTTTTGGCTGTACATTCCTCTGCCGAAAAAAAGTCTGACGACTTGAAAGGGGGAGGAAGACTTATTTGGGATCCACTTAAATGGAGAGACGAAACTTCGATGACCAATGAAAGAAGAATCCCCTGATGCGAACTTTCTGCTCGATTTTATCTCACCATTGACTTTTGACATGGAAATTCTTATGAATAATATAATAGGGATAAAAAAATTCTTAAAAGTGAGCCATATCTGTACCTCGTGTTTCTTTTTTTCTCCCCTTATTCTTTTATCGACACACTGAATCAAAAGTCTTTTTTACAGTCCAGCAAAGAGTTAATAATTCAAGAAGTCAGAACTTATGTGGGTTAAAAAAAACCCTTAAGTAGCCCTTTATTGTGAAGATAATAATGTGTGAGAGTTATGGCGGGAAAAAGACATAAAAGATGTGCTTTTTATCAAAATTGTGTCCTCCATGAGTTAAAAGAGTGCCTGACTCCGACCACTTTTTATTTAACACTTGTGGTCTTTATGATTCAAACATCTGCACATTTTTCCCCCATTGTTTTCCGCATAAATCACACCAAAGTGATGCTGAGAAGAAGACTTCTTCGACAAAAAAAAATCTCTTCACTTTCACATCATCATCACTTTTATCCGTGTCACTGATTTTAATGAAGGGTTATCAGCTCAATTTTTTTTATTAATAATATTTAATCACACACAGAGAAAATGATAAAAAAAAAGTTCCGCGTTAGAACAAGAGGGGATGTTGCCTATGCGAAAGGAGCGCGTAAACTGAAATTTTTCATTTGGGATCGGTGCTCTGCAAATCATTCATTGAAATTTCCTCATGAGAGAATTTCTGAAGATGAGAGAGAGAGAGCTATATATTGAGAGAGTCATGCCTCAAGTTCAAAACCATAACACGATGACTATCCGAAGAAGCACATGGTGGAAAATATTCCTCTGACATCAACCAAAAGCTCTCGCGAATGTGGAACTTTTTGGGCATTGATGATTAATCATGAATCTTTGCTGAAAGCTCAGTTCATGAAAAGCTCGTGGAATGTTCTGAATTTGTTGAGGCCGAGGGAAACCCAATAAAACATGTCGCATGACAAAGCATTGGACGTCCATGTGGACTTTCGCATGGTCTCATGATACAATTCACTTTTTTGTACATTGGACAAAAGTTGACACCGTACATGACATTCTAATAAGACTTGTCTTCGACAGTCCTTTAAAACTGTCCATTGAAGCGGGGTATGTCATGGGTTATGACAAACACGAGACTCCCCATATAAAGTCTTTTGACATGTCGCAAGCTCCAGTCCCGGGGCTTTGAAAGCTCTTGCGACATGTCTCAACTACGGTCCAATGGTTTGTCATAAGACTTGTATCAAGTTATCGAACTTTTCAGGGCAATAAAAAGTAATAAATTTTCATATGATTTATTTTCTTTAATATGTTTCACTTTAAGTTGAAATTTGGGTGAGAGGCGGCGTCCAGAAGCATCGGAATCAGTTGTGGTCACTTCCGGATGCACATCAACTGGGGTAACTTCCTCTTCAATGTAGTTGGAGATTGAGGCCCTTTACACACACGGGCTGAGCCGAGAGAAAGCTTAGCCAGTTCATAGCCTCATCCAGTTCCTTACACACTATAAGCGCGGCTTAGCAATTGCAAATCACCACTTTTGATTGTTGTCTTACAGAAATCTCCATTGATATAAACTTCCTCTTTGTCTAAAAGGAAGATTCTAGTAAATTAACATCATAATTCACGCAGGTTTGTGTTATTTTGATCAATTTTGTTTGCGGCGTGAAAGCCGCCTCGAGACTTTTGACAGAACGCGACTAAAGTCTCGAGGCGGCTTTCACGTCGCAACAAAATTGACCGAAATAACACAAACCTGTGTGAATTAAGAGTTGAATTTACCAGAATCTTCCTTTTAAACAAAGAGGAAGTTCATATCAGTGACAATATCAGTGCTAAAACAATCAAAAGTGGTGATTTGCAATTGCTAAGCCGCGCTGAGTCTCCTCATCCACTTCCTCCTCTTAGTTGCATTTAACACTCGACGCATTCTCACACCTTGATTGGGGCACCTTGTAAAAGTTGACTTAACAAACGAAAAATAGTTTGCAGTTTTTCATGTAAAGGGAATCAATTTACACACGGATAACTACATGTACACACAGAGGGAAATGCCGGGCACATTTTCCACAAGAAAATTTGGTGGCTCACCTTGATTAAAACTGCAAATTTTCACTTGAAATTGTGGAGCTTCTTTTCTTCTGACTGACGCGCATGAAGTTTTCGAACAACACTAAGATGGCTGCGCACTTTGCGCATG
>CAKKOB020001491.1:0-14948 GCA_918844115.2 Phlebotomus perniciosus
T
Organism: Phlebotomus perniciosus; assembly: GCA_918844115.2. Taxonomy (NCBI): domain Eukaryota; kingdom Metazoa; phylum Arthropoda; class Insecta; order Diptera; family Psychodidae; genus Phlebotomus; species Phlebotomus perniciosus. Next base: position 2 of record CAKKOB020001491.1, read on the forward strand.
CAATTCTTATAAAGATTTAGAAATATTTCTTAAAAATATATTTTAGAACACTTTTATAGAATACTTTTTTTTATAGAAAGCTTTCGAAAACTCTTTTAGAAAGCTTTTTTTAGGGAACGTTTTTATGAAGTTTTTTTTAGAAAGCTCTAGATACTTTTCATAAAAAGCTTTCTTTAAAAAGCTTTCTTAGAAAGCACTAGAAACCTTTTCATTAAGCTTATTTAGAAAGCACTAGTTTTCTTTAGAAAGCTTTCTTAAGAAGCATTTTTTTAGAAAGCTTTCTTTGAAAGGATTTCTTAGAAAGCTTTCATAAAAATCTTAGTTAGAAATCTCTAAAAAGCTTTCTTAGTAGCTTTCTTAGAAATATTTCGTAAAAAGCTTTAGAATATTTTATAAGAAACTAAATTGATAGGATGAAGCTCTTCAAAGCTTTCGAGTTAGCGTTTTGGGGAACTTTTCAAGAAAATGTGGAAGCACCAGAAATGGTATACGCCTTTCTGACAATAATATCTCCTCCTTGTTCCTTCTTAATTGTCTGATTTTTCTTCATCTCCTTAATAGTTTTGACGTGAGAAAGCATTCACTTTTATTAAGTGTACAAACTTATATCTATTTTGAATTTCTCTTTTGTCACTGATGATAAGAATGGAAATTATGCAAACGCATAAGTGAAGTGTTCATTATCCCTAATGGAAGATTTTTATTGCCACTTAAACAACACTTGATGGGAAACTCTAAAAGTGTCTCTTTGGATTACGATGGTAAATAAAGAGAATTAATTTATGTCACTTCACTTGACACTAAGAGCATTTCCCTCCTGTCTTGGAAAATATAATATTTCCATTATTTCACTCCATTTCTCTCTCTATCTCTCTGTTGGATTTACAACATTGACTTGTGTTCTGAGTCATTTCCAATAAATGTAAATTGTATTGTTAAATTGTTAAAATGCAATGGATTGTAATTAGGGTTGTTAGATATATAATTCTATGTAGTTTAAGGAGAGTAACTGTGACTGACACTAGTCATATATATGGACAACAACTGGAGCAGTGATAAACATCGTCAATTAAGGCCGTTGGCATGTGCATTGGAAGCATCAACAGAAATGAACAGGACAAGATGGATCTGGTAGGAAGTTGCCAGGGTGTTTTGCTTCTGTGACAGCAAAATTAATTTTAAATTCATGAGAATTACCTGTGTGTGACATTGCTTGCCATATAATTTGCATGCGCTTCCGCCATACTCATGTCCCTTTGCCTTTGTCCTTCCGATACCATCATCAACATTATCGTATTGCGACATGGAGGAGCAGTGGAGACGCCTGGTCCCAGCGATCCCCAACAGAATATTCACACAGGATATTGCCTCAAGTCGCTTGTTTGCTGTTACTCCACTTTATGGGGCATCATCAGCATTAATAATATTCACCAGCATCATTTGCACAAGGGACATGTTGTAATTGTCACCCTTGGAAAACACTATCTAATTCACACACTGATTAATCCTTTAGAGAGTGAATTCCTTCCCCAATCCACAAACCCTGATTCCAATGTTAAGTAAGCAGGAAATACAATAAAAACAAGAACTATTTCGGGAAAAGAAACTGACAAAGATGCATCATTCTTTTTCATATTATCGCGTGCAAGAAAATGAAGATTAATCTGGTGAATTGCATCCAAGAGCATCTTGGGAGAAATGTGCAAAACTCTTCAACGGACAACAATATGATGAATCATTCTTTTCCACGATGAACATGAAAAGAAAACCCACAACATCGCCTTTCATTGGGTGAGAAATATTACATTTCCAGAAGAGATTTTTCTCCCCAAACTCTTATCGAATATGTCAGATGTAGCAGAGGTTCAGCTGCATTGAAACTTTTCACATGAAAACTGCATTTTTGCATTTTTGCCTTCACGCTCTCCCTCAGTATTTGAGCATGAGGAGTTTATTACCAGAAAGATTTAATGAGTCCTCATGGCTCTAGTTACTCGCGAAATTCAATGAAGATTGTTGGAGAATTTTTTTTCATCATAATTATGCACTCAAAGCTCAAAGCTCTATACTTTTTCGCTGAGAGTCTTATAAAGAGCCTTTATGCATTGAACGATTAATTAGAGGACATTGAATATCAAAAGTATACGCGAATGAATGCTAAATGCAAGGGGAGTCATTAATGGGGAATCAATAGCTGAAGCCAGCAAAAAATTATCCGAACTTTTGGCTCTCAATATAGGGATTGATTTTTAATTATATGTAAAGAAAGGTATTATAATTTCATTTATCGATTAGTGAATTTTAATTAGAAATTTCTTATCACATCTAGTTTTTTAATAAATTCAGGTGAGTATTACAACGGGGAGATATTATTGTCAAAAAGACGTACACCACTTCCAGCACTTCCATATTATCTAAAAAAGCTCCACAAAGCTCCAATTCGGAAGCTTTCAGGAACTTTCATCCTATCAATTTTATGTTCTATAAATACTAAAAGCTTCTAAAACTTTTCAAGAAAGCTTTCTAAAACTTTCAAGAAAGCTTTCTAAAGCTTTTCTTTTCAATATGTTTTCACTATATTCATTTTTTCAAATATTTTCAATATTTAGTACTATGCCTAAAGCTTTCTAAAGCTCTTTGTGAAAGTTTTCTAAAGTTGTTTAGGAAAGCTTAAACTTTATAAAAAAAGCTTTTTAACCTTTTTAAGAACGCTTTCTGAAACTGTTTGGAAAAGCTTTCTAAAAAAGTTTGACAAAGCTTTCTAAAGCTGTTTTAGAAAGCTTTTCAAGGCTTTATAAAAAAGCTTTCTAAAACTTTTGAAGAAAGCTTAAAAAATTCTGCAACAGCTCTTCAGAATTTTCAAAAGCTCAGCGACAACATCAAAAGCTCAAAAAATATCCGAAAACTTTACAATTTCTGCAAAGATTTACAGCAATTTTAGAAAGCTTTGAGCTAACGAACCTTTTTGAACTTCGGGAAAGTAAAGGAAATGTATAGTACATGATCTTGTAAATTTCATGAAATTATCATTGTAAACTTTCGGAAAAATACATGAGAGATTAAATATTTTCAGGGAACCGTGAAAATTATTAAAAAATTTAATGAAATTTCAGTCGGGGTGGAGATTTAGCGCGATTGTTTTTTTTTTATTTTAAACTTCTTTGTTCTCATTTTATTGTTTTCCGTTTTATTCGATGTTAGAATCTTGGATGTTGTGGTCAATAATAGTCTAATTGAGTAAAGACCTTGGGTAAGGTGGGGATAAAAAGAAATGAAATTTCAGACAGTTTATTTATTTTTTTAATCAAATTTTCAGAAATATTTTTCTAAAATCAATTTAATAAATAAATCTGGTAAATATGCCTTATCACCTTTAAGAATTCCCGGAGTAATTTTGGATTGCGATCAAATTCTCAATCTTCTTTTAATAATTGTCTTTCCTCGAAGAATTTCTTAGCCATTTCCTTCACCAGACGTCGTTTCACCTTCCCGGATGGCGTTGTAGGGACACTGTCCACAAAATAAACGCCACCACGAAGGTGTTTCTGGTCGCTTAAGCGCTTTTCAACCAACTCTGAGACATCCTTCTCCGTCACATTTGATCCCTTTCGAAGGATAATAACGGCTGCAGGGAGATCTTCAGATTGGCGATCAGGAACTCCAACAACAACCACTTCCAGAACATCTGGAATGGTTAGGATCACATTTTCAACTTCAGCTGGAGTCACAAAGTACATGTTGTACTTCAGGTTGTCCTTGCTTCTGCCCACCACGTGTAAGAGATTATTCTCATCGAAGAATCCGAGATCTCCGCTGTGGATAAATCCGTCATCATCCATTATTTTTTCAGTTTCTTTAACATTGTTGTAATAACCCCTGAAAATATGATGACCCTTCCAGCAAAGCTCTCCCTGTTGTCCAACTCCTAATTTCTCACCCTTCTCATTCACAACCTTTCCCATCATACCCGCTACCAGATGGCCCGAAGAAGGTAAATTCATGTTTAATTGTTCTATAGTAATAGGACCCAATTCGGTCATTCCGTAGAAGCAGCAAAGTCTTCCATTGCGAAGGTATTTCTTGGCTTTTCTCCAATGGATATCAGGAAGAATACTCCCACCACAAATAAATACTCTGAGAAATATGGAAATAAATTGTTATTTTAAACATACATTGCAAAAAATATCCCTTATTTTAAAATACTTAACACTGTCGAGAGTGCTCTCGTCTAAGAGAGGATGATTGAGGATTCCAGCGAGATGCAAAGGCCCAGCATAAATTACTCCAGGTCGATACTCTTTCAGCAATTCATAAAAGAGTTCTGGAGTATAAGTATCTGTAGTTGTGATACGAGTGAGTCCAAATAGACTTCCAATTAGGATCGTATGCAAACCAGAAGCCCAATATAAAGAGCTGAAGCAGAGAATTCTGGAAGGCTTCTCTAGACCATTTGCAAAGCTGTATCTGTCCAGGGCGAGCAATCTTGCGTGATTCACGCAAACACCCTTAGGAAGTCCTGTTGTGCCCGAAGAGCAATAGATCATTGAACAGGTCGACTCATCGACTTCTGGTGGACTTTATAGAATAAGATAACGAGAGCTTAAAGATAACTCGAAGCATACAGATAAATTTTACAACTGACTTGAATTCACTGATATCTCCAGAGTCTAATAGAAAATCTTCAATATGAAGATGTTCTTTTATCCTTTCTCCAAAAACGATGATCTTAGCTTCACTCTTGATCACTCTCAAAGCCTCTTTCAAGATCTCAACCTTATCATTATCGCAAAAGATAAATTTAGGCCTCGTAATTCCGTACATGTGGATCATCTCTTCAATGGCAAATGTTGGATCTAGCGCATTTATTGGAGCAGCCAATAGAAGAGCTGCTAAAACTACCGAAACTATATCTTCATTATTCCTAGTCACAAATCCAACCACATCACCCTTAGAACAACCGATTTTCTTAAGATTCACAGCAATTTTCAACGTAGCGTCGTAAATGTCGCGATTAGTCTTCCGTATTCCACTATTGCAATTGATTTGAGCCAAGAAATCGGGATTCTTGTTCAAAGCGAACATAACAACTCTTCCAACAGATACTTTCGTACTATATATGCCATGTTGAGGAGGTCTACTCCATATTTTGGCATCTTCGTCGTACAAAGTGGGGCTCAAAATGTTATCCATTGCGATCAAGTAAAAATGGAACTTATCTTTCTCACGAAAACTCACAGACTAAAGTGGAAAATTTATCAACACTTTTATATATAAGATAACAATTAAGTATTAGTAAAAACTCAAATGTTAATGAAAGCGTTTGTTTGCGTAAGTATTATAAGGAAGAGGTTATCATTTATATAGCTGAGACTTTTTTATTTGCTAATTAGACATGTTCCAATTAAAAAAAAACAACACCACAATTTATCTTTAACTGCTGTTGAAAAAAAATTGAGAATAATTAAAATTGTTTTAGATATTCTAAACTTCTAAACAAAGATTTCATCCTTAGCTAACGCGGCAAACGCTATTAAAAGATTCCTTAGGAATTTTGTCAGGAATGTCTTGGAAAAATTCCTTCCCATATGGTTGAAAAATAGGAATGTTTATTAGGAAATTTCCGCGGAACACTATTATAAAAATTCCCTGAAATTAACCGCGAAAATCAACATGGAAATTTCCGCATGATTTCCTCTGAAAATTCCTTAAGAAATTCCCTTTGTATACCTTTCCATTTTTGAAAAAAAATAAAATTTATCGTTTTTGAAACTTTTTTTTTGGTCAGAGCCAATAAAGGTAAAAAACGAAAGATAATCTTTTAAGAAAATTAACTCTAAACTCATTCTAAGCGCCTTAATCTGTCTCAGCACTCCACTAAGTCACTTGGCTCTTCACTTTTGATTCAACATGATAGGAATTTCTGATAATGTAATAAGTCTCTATATATAGCAGCTTTCAGTTCTAAAAGCATTTCTTGAATTATGACATCAAAGAAATTACTGGGAAGTGCATTGCCAGTCCATTGCGGTTCACCCCATAAGTTGATATCTTGAGAAATCGCTTAAGGCTCTCAAGTAGATGCTCAAAATAATCCATTTTGCCGATGCGTAGGGGACAAATATTGCCAATTAGTAAATTGAATTGTGAATTGTTGCGCCCGCAATTGTCAAGAAATATGCGGCCTATGGACAAGTGCATAATGCTATATTTCTTGGCTTTGGAAGGGGCCGACAATCGTTCCTCCGGAGGGGAGAATATAAGTTATTTGTCCAATTGAATCTACATAGAGTGCTATATTGGAATCAATTGGATTAACTGCTATCGGGCAATTTGTCATCTCGACACGCCAGGAAATATTCATAGAATATCTGGGTTATATATTTTTTAATTAAAAATATTGCTTTGTTAACATTTTCACGGAATTATTTTTAAAAAGTCAATAGCTTTATTTTCTACGTGGAACAAGAGAACATTTCAACAGCTAGTTTTTTTTGCAAAGGTTTGCGCCAATTTTTATTATTTTATTAACTCGACATACATTCTGGATTGCTTAAAGGCAATACTACAATCCGTCTATTTTGCAAATGTGTACGAAGTTACGCCTGAAGTTATTTTAGAAGTTATGTTAAATATTTCGAGTATTTTAGAGATAAATGAAGAGGCAAAAAACGGTTGAAGGTACAAAGATCTTCGAAGACCCCCCCTAAAGACGATTCAAATAACGACAACAGGCTATTTCTTTCGCTTAAACTCGGCATTTTTCTATAAAAGCCTTTTTGGTATATCTCGAGAATGTATATATTATATATACTTTTTATTTTTATTTTCATATAAAAGTTTTTAATAGACGAGATATTCGCATTATTTCCAAATAATAAAAAATACGGTTTTTTTTTCTAATTCTATTATAGTTTGAAATCATGTTTGGAATCTCTTATAGAGCGCGGAAGACTGTCTTTTTTAATTAACTGGAAGACATTAGCGCATAATTTATTAGGACCCATGAAAAAAGTGCATACCTAGAATCAACTGGTTCTAGGAGCCTAGAACCTGGACATATCAGAAAGTATACCTATCACAAAGATCTGGCTTTGTGACCCAACGATTCTAACGGTGCCAGTTTTGTTCAAATCCGTTGACTAGAAGAAAAGTTGAACAAATTCCAATAAGCGACAGAAAATACGACAACGAGCGTGGAACAACCTGATATATTTAACTATTCCTACACGGTCAGTAAAAGAATCAATTTGACCAGTAGAAAATTAAGTTGAATCAGTAATAAAATCAAATTTGAAAAGCAAAACTTTAAAATTGATCAGTACAAAATTTAAAAAAAAAATAAGAATTTTACCAAATAATAAAAAAAAATAAAAACTCAAATTGGACCAAATGTTTTTTTCCTTTATAAAAGAGTCCGTATTAGGGTTCTTTTTAATAAAGAGTTCGTGCAAGGGATCTTTCTAAAAATCAACTTTTTACTGATCAAATTAGATTTTTTTACTGACAAATGTTTTTTCCCAAATAATTCAAGGTCTATTCTAATAAATTGATGGATAATTGACTTTGTAGTCCCTTCTAGACCTCTTAAAAGATTTTCAAATAAAAATAATGTGATAAAAAGAAAAAAATCATCTTTGGAAATGAGTAATTATTGGGATTTGAACTCACTATATAGTAATTATCAGGCGAGCTCCTTGATCACCTGATGCGCCTCATGAGCAACCTGCAAAGTCTTTTTTTTGCTATCACTAAAAAAAAGGTAAATTACATCGAAGGTATTCGGGCTGAAAAATGCAGAGAAAAAATATCTTTTATTCGGCAAAAATTGACTATCAACTCCAAAAGCTGGGTTATTCATTAAATTCAAAATTCATTAACATGGCAACAAATTGGAGTTAGTAATTGTTTACCATCATGTCGCTTCCTCCCCCTCCTCCTCTCTCCATCAATTCTCCTGGTGTATTGATATAGAACATGATGGCTTACATGAAGGAATTGCTGTTGAGAGATGTCTTACACATCAGTGTTTGTTTTTCTTTTTAGAATCAATTTATTGATTTTCTTTTTTTAGTTATTCTAAATCAGTTTGTTATTAGCATGAACATTAACAATAGATAAGTATCAACATTCTTCCACTTGCTCTTTTTTCCTATACATTTTACATTTATGGTTTTTTTTGTAAGTCTACCAGTGAGTATTGTTTCACATTCAACGACTATTTCATGCTTCACCTCCTGTTCTGTTGAGAACAAAACATAATCGATATATTTTTAATGATTTTTCCCTGTTTTGCAGTATTTTTTCTCATTTTTTCCTTTAACTGTGTGATTTTTTTCTCTTCTCTCATCAGTTCGCATTTTGCTGTACTGTTTTTTTCTTTCTGACATTTTTAATTGGTATTTAATGAACATTGAGCTTATGCTATTAAGCTTTTGAAATGTGATATATTTCTCAAAAACAGAAAAAAAAAGTTATGAACTTTTTACGCTTTTCATGTCATATCAAAGGTCTTTTTCTCATTTAATTGATATTTTCATTTAGATGAATAAAAACAATTTCAAATAGTTTTGAACTACACATCAAGGTGAAAAATCTTATAGTGATTTCCACTGTATTTCACAATTTTTTCTTCTTTCATAACTATTTATGGAATTTTATGCTGCATATCTTTTTTTTATAGCAAGATATTATGAGGTTATGCATGAATATCAATATATAATGAAGCTATTTTTTCTCTTTTTATCTTTTACAGAACAATTTCTGTTGGTTTTTTCTCTAAAAATTATTCTTTTTTTATGTTAGGTAATATATTTACTTTTTCCACCTTCTATATGTCTATTTTTTCTCTAGTCTACAGTAGATTTTATTAATTCTTTCCGTCACTTTTTTTCCTATATATCAGATCAATCAATTGCCCAGTAAAGTTTATGGACGAGAGAATAGTGGATTGTTTTCCCAAGGGGCAGATATAGTGGTCAAACGTACATTAAGTTTTGTTTGTGAAAGCTGCTCTTCTTTTTAAATTGAGAAACTTAAAAAAAAGCAATATTTAAAACTTCAGGAATAATGAAATAATTTGTAGAAGTTCTAATTCAATTTCTGCATCTTAGAAACTCAAAAAGAAGGGGGAGATATTCCGTTCAGAAAGACGTAACTGCACTTCCAGAACTCCCACATTTTGTAGAAAACCTCCCCAAAGCTCCAATTCGGAAGCTTTCAGGAGTCTCCATCCATCAATTCTATTTTACATTACTGATTTCTAAGGAAATTTTCTGGAGCTTTCTGAGAAAGTTTCCTAAAGCTTTCTGATAAAACTTTATTAGAAAACTTTCTAAAAAAAAAAGCTTTTCAATAAAGTTTCAAAACTTTGATTTATAAATGATTTATAAAAGAAACTTTATAGAAAAAGCTTTATAAGAAAAGTGTGACTAGAAAGCTTTGTAAAAGCTTTTCCAAGAATAATTCCAAGAAAAGCTTTCTAAGAAAGCTTTCAAAGAGAGATTTCTAAAGCTTTCTAAGAAAAATTTATAAGAAAGGTTTTTAAAGCTTCCTAAGAAAGCTTTTCAAGACAACTTTCTAAAAAGCTTTCTAAGAAGGTTTCTAAAGCGTTATAAGGAAAGTGTCACTAGAAAGCTTTCTAAAATAGTTTTCAACGAAAGGTTTCTAAAGCTTTCTATGAAAACATTATAAGAAAGGTATCCAAAGCTTCCAAAGAAAGTTTTTCAAGAAAGCTTTTTAAGAGAGCTTTCTAAGGTTGGTAAAGCTTTCTATGAACGATGATTTTCTAAAATTTTCTGAAATATCTTTGAGAAATTTCTAAATCTCTGGAAAAATTTCCTAAAGCTCCTGTTCTTCCTTGGATGCTTTCAAAAGTTCTTAAGCACTTCCACTCAAGTTTACACCCCTTCTGATCATAATATCTCCCCTTTGCTCAAAAAGTAACTCACAATATTCCCCCTTGGGTTTTTTCGGAGATATATTTTGAGATATTGGTCAACTGTCATTCTACTTACCTCACTCACACTCAATAAATTTTTTTGTAATTTGTACAAAAATAGATTAAAATTTATAAGTACAATATATAGTTTATTTAAATAAACTCTGCAAATAAAGGGAGCAAAGTAAATTCTCTATCATGTCTTAAGTTATTACAAAAATATAATAGAATTTTATAAAACTTTATCCTACAAACGCATTAAAATGTGACATGATTTTTAAATAATATAAAATATAGGAGATTTTAAAAAATAAAAATAATGACTTCAAAATTGCTAAAAATTATCCTACTAATTTTAAAATTAAAATAAAGTACATTAAAAAAATTAAGTGAACTGCATTTCATGGCAGAAATCATTCGTAAAATATCACCGTAAACTTTTATTTCTCCGTCATGTTTAACCTTTAAATAAAAGCTTTCTAATGGCTGAGTTTTTTCTTACTTTCTTTTCTTATTTCGGAACTTGTGTGAGATTGCGAATAGTTCTACTTGGTAAATTGGTGGTGTTTTTCGGTAGTTCTTTTTTTTGGAAATTCTCATCAATTAATTTAAAATAATTTTTTTTTAAATAAATGCTTCAAAACACACAGAAAGAATTTAAAAGAAACAATAAAAAATTTAAATTGCACAGAAAATCTATTAGTTTTGTCTTTTATTCATTCCCCAATGGGCTAAGCGAGGTGTATGGACCAGTTTTCGATTCGATGGCGTTGTGATGTCGTTGTGAGTTAAATAAATAAAAATCCTCCATTTTGAAAACATGAGATCAACATTGAGATCATTCTGTGTGTTTTGTTTTAATTTAGAATAAAGAAAACATGGAACTCGCAATGAATTTCCCAGTCATTCTCAATCAAAAAGCTAAAAAAAAAAAAGAAAAATGGGCGATTCCTCGATGAAAACATTCGAAAGCGACCCTAACCTCAAATATAGAGAACTTCCTCTACTTGCCACTGTTGCCACCACAAGCTATCTGCTGATAATTCTGTCCCAGATCATTTTCCGCCGCCCCAAGCTCGAGGGCCTCGTCCTTGTCTTTGGCCGCGGTCGAACCAGCAGCCGCGGCGATCCTGGACGACGAGGGATCCCTCTTTGGCGGAATCACCGGCTTGTTGGGGGGAATTGGGGGCGGAACACCCCGTCCCAGTGGCGGCATGGCCGGTGATTTCTTTTGCAGCGTCTGCTGCTGAGGTAGGGACACATTCGGCTTCGCATTGATGGTGGCCAGATTAACAGGAGCTGCTGCGGAGGCTGGGATGGAATTAGTAGTGCTTTGCATCTTCCTCGGTGCGAGCTAAAATATAGATTTTCTTTAAACTATTCCCTCTTCAAGGTTATGTTATGTCCCACAGACCTTTGTTGTTGCAAATCCACTCGCAGTCTCGGGCATTGTTGCGGTCTGTCGAAGCGTCTGCCCCGATGAAATGGATCTCGCAACACCAGTTGCTGAAAGTGTCAATGTTTCAGGCAATTTAATTATTACCTCGTCATAAATCGATTTATTTCAATTGCTCGTCAATTTGCTGAATTAAAAAGCAACAGTGATGGAAGCCCCCCCCCTCTTTGCAATTAGGCCAATTGAATAGTTCCAAGAATATATGGTATTTAGGGAATTTCGAGAAAATCAGTGATATTTCGGCTTAATAGCTTAAAGACCTTAAAGGTTATCAGTTCTGTAAGAAATCCAATAACGAAAAGTCGTCGTGCAAATCTTTGATTGGGAGGAACATTCGTTCAGGATTTCAATTGTTACCAACTTCATAAGGGAAGTTTTCTATACAGGGATTTTGACAAAAGGTTTGTCGGAACAGGTCGGTTCATCCCGTTCATCCTTGACTTAGGTTGGATATCTTGGCCTGAAGGCTTGAGTTTCCGATTGATCTTGAACGGAGATTTCCGACTAATGGGAATCCATCCGATTAGTCGGACGATCGGTAGTCTTGCCGAGGATTTAGTGCTTTGTTCGTGGCTTATCGGTGCAGGCGCACCCTTGTAGTGACAAGATGAAACATTGAATCAGTCATGGCGGTGGTGTAAAAACAATTGAGTGAAGTTCAAGTGATATGTGAGGATTTTTACTAAAGTAATGGAGGGATGAAGCTGTGAAATAGCAAATGAGAAACATTCTGGGAGCCCCGGGCGTGACAATTTGTTTTTGTTTGCGCGAAATGTCATTTGACAGCCCGCCAGAAGTCAGTTGTCACCATTTACTAAGCCATCTCAGTGAGAAACTGGCATATGCCTCAGGTCTGAAGCCGACATTAAAGTAAGGGTCGGCCTCTTTCAATACCAACTGCATCCAAGACATCGATTAGATCGTTATTCAAGCCAGCCTGTTTTCCGGATATATTTCAGTAAAGAGATTCGACGTGATCCTTGTCAGATTTAGTAGCGGCTAACCTATAAGTTGCCTTATAGGCAGCCAAGACTAGAACAGTTACATACAAAGTGAATGACCGTTTGCTCAGTTTCATTGCATCCTCTGCACTTTGATATCGCCAAGACTCCCTGGAATTCTCAAAATTGATTATCTTGAAACTCACTTGGTCCTGAAACCGGAACACTGGACACCGTTGCCGTTGGCTGGACAACTTTGGCCACACTCGACATCATGGGACTAATTCCGCTCGCATCGTCCAACTGCCCTACATTCCCCATGAGACTCTTCTTCAGGGTCTCGTACTCTCCGCGAATCTGCAGGATCTCATGCTCCAGCTCCTTAATGTGCTTCTCCTCCTTCTCCTTGGCCGCCTTGAGGAGCTTCCGCTCTGCATCAAAGGTCTGCATCTGCTTCTCCAGTTCCGCCTCCATACGCAGGGACTTCTTGCTCTCCTCCTCTAAGCCCTCAGCAATGGTGTCCACTCGCTGTTTCTCCTCCGACAGGATCTGGGCGAGATCTTCTGATCTCTTGCGCTCCTCATTGTACTTCATGATGATCTGCTTGCGTTCACTCAGCAGGAACAGCACCATCTGCTTCTGCCGGGCTCTCTCGGCGTCCAGCGTCTTTTGCAGCTTCTTCAGCTCCTCCTCGGCCTTTTTCCGCGTGTTCTTCTCAATCTCCAACTCCTCAAACACCACCTGTCGCAGCTGAACCCGTTCAGCTGTACTGATGGGATCATTGCTGGCACTCCGACGACGCTCATCCTCGAGATCCTGCAACGCCTGGCAGTACTTCTCCTTGGACTGCTTCAGCAGACCCGTGATGGTGCTCACCGTCTGTCGCTGACCGGAGATTGTCTTCTGCAGGTACTCCAGCTGCTGACTCGGGTACGAGCGTGCCTCCTGCTCCGACGATGCCGCCGCAATGGATGACTGTCGACTGGCTATATTGCCGGCCGACACGAGGTTGTCCCGGAATAGGGCAGCATGGGGGTCATTGAGACTCGGTGGTTTATAGTGTGTGATGTGGATGAGCTGCTTCACTCGTTCAGACTAAAACGGCAAAGATATGTGATTAACACCTCCAGCAGAAGCAAACCTGTCAAAAGTCAGGGAACCTCACCTTGAGAGCTGCAATCACGACATCGCGCGCCTGCAACTCCCCCTCCATGTAACTGAGCAATTTCAGCAGATCCGACTTGTTAAAGTCAATCTTGGGATTCCGCTAGATAGACATGAAGGTAAAAAATGTTAATGGGAGCAATCAATAGGGACGAGATGGTGAAAAATTGATCGAAGGGGTTTGGGCGATGTAGTTAACACAAAGCCCACCCTCACCTTTGTCGTGGCGAGCATCTTGTTGAGTTCCACCTGCGAACAGGGGTTGTTGTCATTCTCCTCCTTCAGATTTGACGCCATAGCACAGCCACACGACGTATAAAGGATGTTTTGCTGAAAAAAAGATGCACCACTATTGAAAACACACTCAATCTCACTCACTAGGCGACATTGTTATGTTTCGAGCACTTATTCGAGTACTGTCACCTTGATAAACGGTAGTTTGCAATGTTCGCCGCATGCGCAAAGGTAGGCGCTGGTGCAGTTGAGGAGGATGAAAAAGGCGGGAAAAATTAACGCCACAAAGGGAAATTTATCTGGACAACTAATTTATATTCGCAATAATGTTTTATTGAAAATATAAAGGGGGAGATATTATGGTCAGAAGTGGTGTACATTTCAATGGAAGTGCGCGAGAAATTTTGGTATTAAAATAGAAATGCTAAGATAAGTAATTTTTAAAACTTCCAATGAAGAGCTGGAGCATTGGAAAATTCTCTCAGAGCCTTCGAGATTGTTTTTACGAGCTTTTGAAAACATTCAGGAGCTTAAAAGCTCCTAAACTTTGAGAAAATAATATTTAAATATTTTATTTATATTTATATTATAAACTTGAATAACTGGAAGTTTATACAATTTCAATAAAGAATTGCAGAATTTTATGAACATTTAAAACGAAATTCTCCAATATTTTTAAAGCTTTTGAATAATTTTTAAAGCTGTTGAAAATTCTGGAATGCTTGCAGATTTTCCTAAAGCTCTCACAGAAAGCTTTAAGAAGCTTTCAGAGTTCTAGAAAGCTTTCTCGAAAGTTCAGGTTTTTTAGGAAAGTTTTATAATAGAAAGCTTTATAAAAAAAGTCTTCTTAAAAAGCTTAAGAAAGCTTTCTTAGGAAGTTCTAGGAAACTTTCTTATTGAATTTTGGAAAACTGTCTTACAGTTTTCATAGGAAGTTCAGAAAGCTTTCTCAGAGCTTTCTTAGAAAGTTCTAGAAATCTTTCTTATGATCAGGAGTTTTGCAATTTTTTTTAGAGCTTCGAAAGCTCTGAAACAGCTTTCAGTAAGTTGTAAAATTTCACAATATTTTTACATTTACCTCCCGAACAGACTATTGAATTCAATAAAAAGTATGGCGGAAAATTGAATTCGAAAAAAGCAAAAATTGAATCCGATGAAATCGCATATCCCGAGCCGCCTCTGCATTTTTCTGACCAACAAAGTGTCATTTTCACA
>CAKKOB020001493.1:0-21718 GCA_918844115.2 Phlebotomus perniciosus
AATGTATGAAGGGGTTGATTGGGGTAATGTAGTCTATAACTTAACATTATAGGGGATAGCCCCCTCCACCCCTTTTGAAATATTTCATACAAAGATCCCCTATTTTCGACTTTTTAACTGCTAAATGAATCTTCTCAATCAGTTTAATGGACCCAAGATACTACACAATCCACAAACCACGCAAAGAGAGGCGCGAAGCGCCTCGTAATAATATAACTGTCTTTTTATTGCCCTTATTCACTTCATGACTTCAGCCCTACATCCTATGACAAGAGTGTAATAAATATTATGACTTTTTCTTATTCGAAAACATTTATGTAGTAACGATAATTGATTTTAATTGAAATCAATTATTTTATGAAAACGACACAACATTTAAGCATTTAAAATTATTTTGAGTGTGTGACAAACTCGTTGAGAATAAGTGGCTTTTCATAACATGCAATTCAAGTTTTCTGGGAGTTGCACACAAATTTTGTAAACTATATCGTTATACACCTATTGTAATCTACTCTAAACATGCCCCTAACGTCTTGATATTGTAAAAAGGCAATTTTTTTTTAATAAAAGGACCTAAAGGAAGCGATGGAGGATTCCTCTACTAACTGAACTTATTTATAGCTAGTCGAAAAATAGGTAAATTTTGTATGAGCGATTCAAAGATGAGTGGTGGGAGGAGTTTTCATTTAACCTAACGCGTCCTCTATCCCTATATCAAATTTCAACAGACCAAATAACTGGATCTGGAAATTGTGGATTTGGGAGTAATCTGGCCAATTTACATATGCACACTCTACTTTATATATTTAGATGTGAGGATAGAATTTACAGAAAGACACGACGAGCGGAATAATGAAAATTGTATGAATTAGATTCCAGATGGCGCTCCTTTTTATTTCCCTTTCCGAAGATCAATAGAATTTATGTATACTAACTATCGCCATGACTGTTTATCTTCGTGAAGGAATCACATCACAGAAAGATTTATATGCCTATTTACTAAATCAATTATGTGATTCCGAATGATGAAGATATTTGCCGTTTTGAAAGAAATTCGCAAGTTCATTCGCCAAATTCTTTTTATAACACACTAATTACACAAATGAAAGTCATTTTTTTTGTGCTTAGTTGTATATTTGGGGAATAGCAAAGGATATAGATTGGGTTGTGAAAATTCAGATAGTGTTATAAGATGAATTCCTAAAGAGAATGGGAGAAGAAAGAAAAACAGATCAAATCATGAATAAAATTATCGGGTGTGTAAGTGAATGTCTGTGGGTAATTGACGATGGATGAATTAAAAATTGAGAAGTGGGGACTTAACGAACTGAAATAGGTCAGAAGTCGGACATCTCGCGCTACCCAGGCTCAACCAGGCAGTATTTGCAACCAGCACTAGACGCACTCGATTCACTCGTTTGTGAACTGTTCCTTTGAACAGTCGTGGTCTTCTCCCTCTTGATAAACAAACAGTTTTCCCTCACTTGCTTCTCTTTCATTTTTTTTTCTATTCTAAATCAATTGACAAATGGATTTTTTGAAGTGTTACTAAATAGAAATCGCTCTTTGGATTTTCTAAAACTCCCTCTTCAGACATTCTAAAAGTGAGAAAAGGACAAAGATTTTGATCATTAAAGTGTGTAAATAATTTTTTTCAAGTGTTTCTTAAATCATTTCCATCAAATACAATTCAGGTAAGGAAAATGGATTGCCTAATTAAAGAAAATGTATCCGAGGAGAAGGATGAATCGCCAAAGTTTATTGAACTTTCCATACAAACTGGGAAAGCAAGTTCAAGCAGCATAGCAATTGTGATGAAGAATTTAATTGATATGTGTGATTAGTTTGGCAATTTGCTGAATAAATTCTCTTTGATGCAAGTGACGATCATTAATTTTCACATATATAATATTTAGATATTTTTCAATGAATATTTCTATTATTCATACATTGTTGATGCCTCTGTCTGTAATAAATTGTGGCTTAATATGTAAAAAAAAGACAGGCATATCTTTAATAGAGAACACGCACTAGATACGCCGATCTTATCCGGTTATTGAGTGGTGTGTATATAAAATTTTAAATGTGTGTAGAAAAAATAAGAAGACAAAATGATAAAGGGGTGACCAGATAACCCCTTTGTGGCAGCAAAATTTGTGTTTGACTTCTGTGCGAAAAATTGAAACAAAATTGTGTATTATGTAAAAGAAAATCATCTTCCTCATTAAGTTCTCTTCATTATCAGCAGCAGTTTATTTTTTCGACTTCCGCACGCATGACAAAAATCTATTTCAATTCTTTGCAGACGAGCAATGAGATTCCACTTGTTGATTCTCACTGCTGTGATCACGTCAACTTACTATCCTGGAGAATGTGCGATAGTTCCGGTAAGAAAGTACCAAAGATAATATATCTAAATATTGTTAAAATAGAATTAGGTATCTATTGTAATATAGAATTATTAAAATTTGTGATTTATAAATTCTCTTCATTTATCATACATTGTAGTGTTTGGTGTTTCAAAATAATATATATATATATATATATATATATATATATATATATATATATATATATATTGTATTATGTAGATAATGGAAATAACTCCCAGAGGTCAATACCGATTATTTTCAAAATAGACCACCATTAAACTATATAAAACACCAAATAAGCTAATCCGTCGTGTTTAATTTTTTATTTCTCTGAGAGATCATCAAGTCCTTCATATTCTCTCTATAGGTTTTGAGGAGTCAGAGAAATGTTTGCAATATAAGATCAATAATTTAGTATGTTTAGTATTTTTTTTATTAAAACTAAAAAACACTAAAACATATCGCTTAATTAAACTTCGCTTAATCTCTTGTGTTAACTAATGAGTTAAATAATTTTTCAATACAGTTATAAGAGACCTAAAGTGATCAGCTTATCACTAAATTATACTCACGTATCGAGACGGTCAGGGCACTCCGCAAAGTTATACATTGGGTTTTTCTTTGAATAAACATACGCGAGAGAATTGGGTCAATATCGAAGTTATGTAAAATTTACGGAAGTTTTGAACCTATAAAAATATTAGACGACTTCACATTCCTTTTGAAAATTTAAAATAATATGTACCTACATATATGATCTGAAACGGAAGATGCTAAAATACTGTCGAGATTTCAAATTTGACCCATGATGATCTGTAAATGACCAAGCGCAAATTTAAGAAGACAGAGAGAGAGAAAAAAACTAGGAATAGGAAAACTAGAACAAAAATTATGTCCTACAAATTAACTATGATAACTCAGTACAACAATAAAAAATAATGTGCAAAGTTTCATCAATTGAAATATATTGAAAGTATAATTAAACTTATTTCCATCTTATTCATCACATGGGAAAATGTTTATTTCTTATGAGAATTTGGGCTAGATTTTTTCCTCTCACAACTTTTACTTATATAGTGAGTACAGTACCCCCATGTTTCACATGTTGGTCTTATTGAATTTTTATCACACTTTACGAGCCACTTTGTTCTGTTTACCAGAAACATTATACACATAGATGATGGGTAACATCTTATAAAACATAAGCGGAAGAGTTGTAACATAGTGCCAATGATTAATGTAAATCAATGAAAATAATTAAGTGTGAGATTATGGTCAGACATTTATGGTAAAAATCACCCACTGCTTGCCTTACTAAATATAATAACTGTTTTTTTTCTTCCTCTTAAATTTTTTCCCTATATGAACAATAAAAAAAAAACAAAAAAAGCACACACACCCTGGCCCTTCCAGATCAACCCATGTTGCTTTATAGACATTTTTTATGGTCGCATAACACTGATAAAATAAATACAACACATGTTCTCTCACGCAGGCTCAGCAAGTTGACCCAAATGCGGTTGTGGGAAGTCCAGAGCACATTGCATCGCTTCTCCAAGACGGCAACAGATTTAGACGTGATGCCTACGGCAGAGGATAGTAAGTGCTCTTTCTGATCAAATTGTATATATATTGGGCTCATCTACGTCATTTGCAGTCATCGTGGTCAGACACAATCACAATATTTGAATTTTGGCTCATCGCAAAATGAAGGAAAGGCCGAGGCGGAAGCAACGCAGCACGGAACTCGTGCCTATGTGGGTAAGTGTATGTACATAATCATTTTTTAAGCCCCCCAAAAAAAAGAGACTTTAATATTTCCTATTCCACTTCTTCTAGCCGGCTCTAATGGAATGGGACAAGCTCAAAGTCAATCCGCAGGTGGAGATTGTGGTGATTGCGTGGGAGGATCAACTGGAAGTGGACTTTATAGTGGATCCTTGGACGGTAGTCGACCAGATCCACTCCTTTATCCTGGGAGTAATGGCAGACCAGGCGTTCAAGTAGATTCGCAAGGGAATCCAATAGTGGACAAGCTTCAATTACCAGATGGACGTCGTTGGTCAGACTTACAATCAGGAAGAGTTCCAGGAGATTCACTCGGTCCAGGAAGTACTCAATCGGTATACCAACCAGGAATGGGAAGTGGCACTTATACAGGATCTGGTCAAGGAGATTTGTCACCAGGACGATATCCGTCAGGTGGAAATGGATCTCCTGGTGGTGGAAGTTTTCCTGGGACAGGAGGAGTCGATGCTACAGGGAGACCCATTGGTCAATTGCAGCCTGGATATAGTCCTGGTGGAGCACCGGGTGGGACATCCACAGGAAATGGAGTATCTGGAGGACCGGGACTTAGTGATTCGGATGCACACAGAGGAATGCCAGGTGGTGGTACAACAGGACCTCTCAGACCAGGATATTCACCTACTGGTGATCGCATAACGGATGGAGGACCATACCAGCAACCCGGACATGGTCCTGGACATACTGGAGGTGATAGATTTACTGGTAATGGTGGACCAAGTGTTCCTAATGGATATCGACCCGGAGTTCCTGGAGGCCCTGGAGTTTCTAGAGGTGACGGATATGGTCCTGGTCAAAGTATTGGTAGACCTGGCTACGACTCTAGAGTTCCAACATTACCGGGTCAAGGACCTTCTGGATCATTAGGTCATACAGGTGTTCCAGGAATTGGATATCAGCCCAGTGGCGGCTCAGGAACTACTTATCAACCAGGACGAGCACCTGATGGAGTTACTAGTAATGGTTTTCATCCTGGATCTGGAGGAGTACCAGCCGTGCAGAATGGAGGTTCCACTCCAACAGGTTACCGTCCAGGTGTAGGAACTAATGGTGGACCTGGTCAAAGTACCACAGGACCCACAGGACAAAGGCAACCCGGAACAACAGGTGGTGTGGGACAAGAAAACGGATATGTTCAAAGTACCAAACGTCCACCAGGTAAAATTTCTAAAATAATAGCTAGGCATATATTAAATATTCTTTACTTATCTTCTCATCTTCTAATCAAGGACATAGTGCTGGTGGAGCCGAAGTAATTCTTGGTCCTCCTGGCTCACTTCCAGGAACACCTGGTGGTGTTACCTTATGGACACCTACTGGCGTTCCAACTGGATCTCCTACCATTCTCTGCTTAACCATTAGTTGTCCAGGCGGTGCAACACCACAAATCTCCGCCCAATATTTGCCATCTAAACCTAGCCATTTGGTACAAGAGGGAGCAAATGGTCAATATCCCAGCGGGCAACATCCAGGTGGAGGAGTAGGTGGTACCGGACAATATCCAGGAGGATTTCCGTCAGGTACTGGCCCGGGAGGAGTTGGAACAAGTGGAACAGGCACAGGAGTCGCTGGACCTGGAAGCTTAAGACCAGGTGGAACTACGCCAGGAGGAGGAGCACCAAGTGGACATGGGCCTGGAGGATACCAACCTGGTGGAGTTGGACCTGGAGGTACTGGACCTGGTGGATTTGGACCTGGGGGGCTCGGGCCCGGTGTAACAGGACCAGGCGGAGTTGGACCTGGGGGAGCTGGAACTGGAGGAGTTGGGCCAGGAGGATATACACCTAGCGGAGCTGGACCTGGTGGATTTGGACCTGGAGGACTCGGGCCCGGCGGAGTTGGACCTGGAGGAGCTGGAGCTGGAACTGGAGGAGTTGGGCCTGGAGGATATCCGCCTAGTGGAACTGGACCTGGTGGATTTGGACCTGGAGGAGTCAGACCTGGTGTAGTTGGACCAGGAGGAGGAGCACCAAGTGGACATGGTGTTGGAGAATACCAACCTAGTGGAGGAACTGGACCTGGTGGATCTGGACAAGGTGGAGCCGGCCCTGGAGGGTACGGACCTGGAGGAACTGGACAATATCCCGGGGGAGTTGGTCAATATCCCGGGGGAGTTGGACAGTATCCCGGTGGAACAAGCACAGGAAGTGTTACTGGCTCTGGAACAGGAGGGGGTGACACACCAAGTTATCCCGGTGGTCATCCCAGTGAACATGTATCTGGACAATATCCGAATGGCGCAGGAGGAGTTGGCACCGGACAATATCCAGGAGGCCCAGGAGGAGTTGGTGGTGGACAATACCCAGGGGGTCCAGGAGGAGTAGGCGGCGGACAATACCCAGGAGGTCCAGGAGGAGTAGGCGGCGGACAATACCCAGGAGGTCCAGGAGTTGGCAGCGGACAATATCCAGGAGGTCCAGGAGGAGTTGGCGGTGGACAATACCCAGGAGGTCCAGGAGGAGTTGGAAGCGGACAATACCCAGGAGGTCCAGGAGGAGTTGGCGGTGGACAATACCCAGGAGGTCCAGGAGGAGTTGGCGGTGGACAATATCCAGGAGGAATTGGTGGTGGACAATACCCGGGAGGTCCAGGAGGAGTAGGCGGCGGACAATACCCAGGAGGTCCAGAAGGAGTTGGCGGCGGACAATACCCAGGAGGTCCAGGAGGAGTTGGCGGTGGACAATACCCAGGAGGCCCAGGAGGAGTTGGCGGTGGACAATATCCGGGAGGAGTTGGCGGTGGACAATACCCAGGAGGTCCAGGAGGAGTTGGCGGTGGACAGTACCCAGGAGGTCCAGGAGGAGTTGGCGGTGGACAATACCCAGGAGGTCCAGGAGGAGTTGGCGGTGGACAATACCCAGGAGGTCCGGGAGGAGTTGGCGGTGGACAATATCCAGGAGGTCCAGGAGGAGTTGGAAGCGGACAATACCCAGGAGGTCCAGGAGGAGTTGGCGGCGGACAATTCCCAGGAGGTCCAGGAGGAGTTGGCGGCGGTCAATATCCGGGAGGAGTTGGTAGCGGACAATATCCGGGAGGAGTTGGTGGCGGTCAATATCCGGGAGGAGTTGGTGGTGGTCAATATCCGGGAGGAGTTGGTGGCGGCCAATATCCGGGAGGAGTTGGTGGTGGACAATATCCAGGAGGATTTGGTGGTGGACAACATGTTGGCACAGGCGGTGGTGGTGAATATCCAGGGGGATATATTCCCGGTGGAGGTGAGTGTTTATAGATTCGTAATTGTTCTTTTGTGTAGAGTTTCTTTCCCAAAAAAAACTGTTTAATCCTGTCTATCACATAAAAAAAGGTCTTCTGCAAACTGGTGTTGTTGGAGAAGATGACGATGCATTTTCTCAGGCTGAAACGGCAGTTAAAAATGGCGAAGCCACCGCCAGTGCTCAAGGAAAGCGTCATGGGGGTACAGCGCAAACTCAAGTTTCTGGCTCATATACTTCTGGTGGATCTTTCAGTGCCAATGCTCAAACTTCAGATAAAGATCGTGCAGCTCAGGCACAGGTGACAGGCAGTAAGGATGGTGCTATGAGCTCTGCTCAAGGTAATGGTGGGGCGGCTAAATCGCAATCACAGGTGTCCGTTAATGAAAAAACAGGAGGCACTTCGGCATCCTCACAAAGTGGTGGAGTCAATCATGAGAGTCAATCTGAGGTATATATTTCGTTAATCGTCAAAAATTATCTATTTTTTTTTAATGTCAATCAATCGCAATATATATGTATATAGGTTCAAGCAAACGAAAAGGGTGGATTGGCTGACGCTCAATCAAGTGGTCCAGGACAAACATCATCTCAAGCACAGATCGGTTTCCGACCAGAAGGCGGTGCACCAGGACAACATTCAGTATTTAATGGAGGTGGACAAGCATCTGCACAAGCATCTTCTCTCTCAGGCCAGAGTCAGTCGCAAATAAACGGAAATTTCAAGTATGATTCTTTATACATAACCTAATTAATTTTTTAATTACATATAGGTATATATCAGTGACTAATATTTTTCTATACTCTATTCCTGCAATAAATAGATATGGAATTTCATATCATGGAGCCGCTCAGGGAGCTTCGGGAACCAAAGAACAAGTAAATCAGTACAGAGAACAAAATCGAGCTCTTTTCCAGACTATTGATCAATTCCAGAGATCAAACAGGTTTGAAAAGAAAATATATATATTTTTGTTTAAAAAAAAAGATAAAATATAATTCTATATAGGGAATCACTTCCTGGACCCAATGGAGCCCTTAATGCAGCCGATCTTAAATTAAGAGCATCCCACCAGAGTGTTTGTAAGGATTTTCATTGGTTACTTTAGGATTTTCAATAAGATATGATTAATATCCTTAATTGCAGCATATCAATTACCTAACAACACTGCAACAGGAGTAACAGCTGAAGATGAAGTTGACGAATACGAAGATGAGGATGAATATAGTGATGAAGACTATGAGACAATACCTGAAGCCAAGTCCGCCACAACAGATCACAAGTCTACTCATGGAGGAGTAGGTGCTGAACTAGAACCTGCACCTGTTCCAACGCCCAAGCCCATGCACACCTTCAGTCAAATATCTGGCGATCAGAAGCAACAGGCAACTGTTGTTGGAACCGACAACTTCCGGCTCATGCAGAAGCAAAATGGACGAACACAATACTATCCATCGAGCACAACAGAGAGAATTCCCGAGGGATTCAACGGTAAAATTGAGGATCAACGTAATGGGAGGACAACATCAGCAACTCCTCCTACTCAAGAACCTAAGAAATTCACAACAAGATTCCTCCCATCTAAGCATCACGACGTCAATGGGAAGCATGGTGAGAACGGCAAGAAGCCCGATAGTTACGTAACAGTGACAAAATCAGTAACAGGAAGTATAGATGACACAAAAACTCCTCCAGCAGAAACGAAGAATTTCGCTTCGACATATTATACAAAATCTTCAACTTGTGGCTATTTTACCTTCTCCTGTAATATTGTTTACGGATCAAATGGACGCAGTAAAATATGTCGCCCAAAGGCTCCAACAAACGGAAAGTGCTGATCTGATAAATTCATGAGAGCGCAACAAAATGTACGATTGAATAATATATCTTTCAATTTAATTAATTTAATACTTAAACTACGAAATAAAAAATCACTAATTTCCCCCCCCCCTCCCTAATAATACCTCACTAAAATAACATTCAATTTGATAAAGAAGAAAAAAGTGTTCACGTAAATTTTTGTTATACATACCTACACATATATACCAACCTACCATCGTTAAGGAAGAAGAAACGCATTTTCTATATTACGATAAATACGGTTTAATTGTATCCTTTTCGTAGTATTTATATATTTTATCCATTACGAGTAAATAGAAACTCACACACAAGTTGATATTGAACAAGGATAATCAGCAAAAATTTTCCTTCTTTTCTTTTGTTTGTTTAAATAGAGACCATGCAAGTATCTTATGAAATAACACCTAAACATATATATATATATATTTCTATTCAAATGTTTCGTTCTAACATCAGTACAATGCCGTTGTTAATTCAATCTCATTTTATGTGGAGTAATATTGATGTCGCTAATAATTTTGTGGAATAAACTTATCTATTTGAAAAATTGATCAAAACCTATTTGAATTTGGGTGAAATCTTGACTTATGGAACGGTTTTGATTTCAGTCGCCAATACACTCTAATTGAAATGCAACTTGAAATATTAAAATGATTTATACGAAGTAGTTTGCTATCTTATCTACTAGGAAAAAAATTTACTCTTTCTGAGAACGCACAAAGCAACAAAATAAATATATAGGCGTTCCGTGAATCGAAACTCCACCCTACGAGGAATGCACATCAATAAAGTCTAAATCCTTTTTCTTCCAATAAATAAATACTATCCCACTCGAATGCTTCGAGAAATTCATAGAATTTCTTCAAATTATATAAACTAAAGAAGAATGTCTGACTTTGTGAAACTATAATATTATAATATTATTACTAAAAAAATGTTATACTTATATTAAAATACTGTCGAATTGAGACATAGAATTATAAAATAAAAAGAGAATCTAATAAAATTTATAGATAATCACGATTTGCGAATCTATTGAAGTGAAGAGTGAAGTAGGAGTGACAATAAGATATCAATCGTCTCGTCTCATTAGGAGGGGTCAGTTGTCTCGGGTCCTTGCTCAGAATTATGGAGTCTGCAAGAATTGAAAATATTTCTAGCCGACATTCTAGCTGAACTTTCCAATTCACAAAAGATTCGTGCAACGCAAACCATCACTCAAGCGAAAGACAAAATAAATACACTAGCTATAATACCTATGAAAGTAATGGAGGTAATGTGATATGAGATACCGGGTGATGTATATCTACATCATAGACTCACAATAATTTTGTACTCTCTTCCGATAAGACTGAAATTCATGTGATGGTTTTGATCTCATAAATTTGAGATTTAAATCAATGTTCGGATATTCTTTTAATCTTTTTGCTATGTTTTTCTCCGGAGCCTAAGTTTTGAAGTGTTTGTGTGAGTACACACAAGATTTTCTCTCGGATTATACGAGTACCGCATAGGTTTCCAACTCGAGAAAATCCATACTTCCTATATTTAATTTTCTTCTAGATCTTTAAGGGAAACTCTGAACTTGAGGAGAAATAGTAATCAGTAGCATTGAAAACACTTGGACACATAATTTCGAGAGAATATTCGTAAATTATGTGTATTCTCTCGGAATTTACGAGAGAGTAACTCACTAAAAAAAATCGAGAGTATTTTCATACAAAATTTGTACACAAATTCTCCGTAATTTGTGTGTTTTTGTGCATTTGTGGCATTTTCCTTTGCTTTATCCAAGAACTCCCGGACACCGGGAACTTGTGTAAATTTCAAAACTTAAAGCCCTGATCTTCCAATACTTGAGGTATTTCCTAGACGGATGCATAATTTTACTTTAAACGACTTCGCAAATTTAAGATTATCCATCACATAAATTTCAAATGGAATTATTAGGTATAATGTTATGTGACATTTAGAGGAACAAGCATTATTTATGATAAATGTGCTTTTTCTAAAGACAAAACAGGCAATTAAATGAATGAGAAACTCAATGAAAAAAAATAGAATATTAACAGTGAAAGTTCGATTCTGCAAACAATTGTTGTTATAATGGTGCTGTCACACAAGAATACATTTCTATTTTCCAGTAGAAAACCTATTATATTAAATTTTCAAGTCAGTCTAATGAGCTTTTACGTACTGATAAAACTCCTTATAAAACTGAATATTTTCTGCTCTTCTATTGAGTTTTTCCGCTAAATTATTTTTAGAGATTCTACAGAAATGTGGAAGACTAGTTAAGAGTGAAAATTTGACAGTTTTCCAATGAAAAATACCATCAAATAGTTTTCAACTGCAAAAAAATCTGTTGACAGAGTAATTACCGTGTGACATCACCATACGCCACCCTTAATTTTCATACTCAAGATTATTGTTTAGTTAATAGAATTTTGCTATGATATTCCTTTATTTCTTGTTTGAAGAATCGCACAAATTTTAATTTTTTCTATCAGAATAATAAGCTCGTTTTACTTACTTCATCGTCAGACACTTTCAATCCATCGAGATTGAGACTTGTCTTCATGTAAGCATCTTTCTTGCGCATATTTTCATCGAAAAATTGTACTGTCTCATTGAAATTCTGCTTAGATATACCAGATATGCCCAACTCCGTACTACATGACTCTGATAGTTTATTTTTCCCCGGACCAGATGAATTTCTATTTCCACCACCACCACATTTCCCACCAGATTTTTCACTTTTATCAAATTTTTGCTTAGCACGCTCAAAATCAAACATATTGTTTTTTTGGCGAGGACCATCAACAAAAAAATTCTCACCATCAATAAAAGTCCCTTTTGCATCATAATATAATGACTGAGGTGGTGTTTTACCCTCAACAATTTGACTACCGCCCCCCTTCCCCGAAAAATATCCCCTATAATCATTTTTGCGCTTTGAATCATCAAACAATTGTCTCAAATCATTAATGTTTGGCTTATGAGATGGACTATAATATGCTTGCTGAGTTGGACTGTTTGAATGTCTTAAACAACCCCCAGTCACAAAATAGTTAAGTTATTAAAAATTAAAGTTATTGATGCGAACATAAAAGATTAATAAAATTGAGAATTCAGTTAGTGAGCAGCGTCCATTCAAATAAAAAGGTTATTTTATGTAAAATATCCTACATAATGTGTACATATATATATATATACAAATAAGAGTCTACATTTCTTTTTTTTGCAATGTAAGGTGAAGAATTCAGCATGCAAACTTACCTGGTAAGAAGTTGAGCAGCTTCACCTCCGGCAAATGCCTCATTTGTCCTCTGGAGTCTCTTCACGTGACTGCAGGCAGTGTCCAGTTCATCCTCAACACGTACCAATTCCCGTTTGAGCTCTTCAACGCGCGCTCTTAAACGTTTCACTTCACCCTCGTACTGTTCAGCCCGACGACCAGCATGTCCCAGCTCGGTATTTGATTCAGCCAGCAACTTCTTTAATTTCCCATGAGAGTGCCTAAGTTCGGATATTTCCTACAAAAAAAAATGAACAATGAGGCCAATAAATCAATAATAAAAAAAAATTAAAAATTTTCAGTAGCTTTACCTTATTTTTTTCCGCAAGCTCCTGCTGCAGGTTTCTCACTTCAATGTCCAAAGGTAGAGGAGGACGAGAGCGACGATCGACACGTTCTTGAAATTCTCTAAGTTCACCCCGTATTTTCTTATTGTCTCTCTCTAAGATCAATTTCTCCGTCTCAAGACGCTCCCTCTTGCCCCATTCAACAGCATTTTCCGCTTGCATTCGTTCCAATTCTCCACGTAGCTCACAGAGACGTCTCTCAAGAGACTCCCTTGCATTCACCTCCTCTTGCAGGACATTGTGTGATATTCTCACTTCTGCTCTGTGCTGTTCCTGAAGTGTTAGCAGCTCTCGCACAGCATCTTGCTTCGACAGACGTAATTCTTCGTATTTAGTCTTGACATCTTGGATTTCAATTGTGAGTATCTCGAGATGTTTCTGACAACCGAGCTTATCCCTAAAAGTAATGTGATTGATAAGATTTTTGAGAGAGATAGAAGAAAAATGGCAAAGTAACTTACTCTCTTTCTCGTTCTAGAGATTTGTATGCTTCATCAAGGTGTGATTTGAGGATGGAGATTTTCTGTTGGTAATATTCAACGTCATTAGGTTCCTCCTTGGATAATTGCTGGATTAATCGGCGCTCCTCGGCACTGTGGTCATCTGGATTGACAGAATTATTCATAAAAAAAATATGTTTAACAAATATGTTTTCTTCTTACCGTTGTCTTCTCGGTTTGGAAGCTTCGAAATGGTTCCCTGCAACACACATCCCTCAATATCTGAGTCTCTACACTGATTACAATCATTTTTGTTTACCAAACCATCCTCGCTATTGACATTCTTTAAGCCATCGGATGAAACGTCCGGACTGTCGTTGTCTCGGCCACCACCACCGCCACCATCAGGATCATCTACAACTGAAGATGCATTCTTGTCGAATTGCCCAGCGTGTTTCATGAGAAGCATGTGAATATTCTCCATCTCCTTCTTCAATTGACTTATTTGCATCTCAAGTTCAGATTTTTCCCTCTTATACGAATTTGCCTCCTTGATGGTCGCCTCGAGGCTGGATCGCAACTGTTTTGCCTCGTCGCGTGCCTTATTGCGCTCCGTACGAACCTGTGGATAAGAAATAGCCCAAAACTTTAGCCAGTGATATACAACTTTAGCCACAGGTGATTCCGAATCAAGTGGCGCCAGTGTGTCTGCTGGAACAACATCCTGACTATCAAGTATGATAGATAGTGATTCGAGTATTGTCCCAAGACTCTCATAGATTGCCTCCTGATTTGATTCCATAATCGTTAATGATTCTTCTGAACAGCAACACAATTTATAAAATACTAAAAGCTCTTTTTCATTCCAATCACCCCGGAAGCCCCCAAAGAAGCATTATTACTCGTGATTTGAATATCGATACAACTTTACAAAAATTCTCGTAGCGTGATACAAAATCACTGTCGCTTACATCAAAATTTATGTAGGTACTTGTTAAGAATGACTTTTATGAATACACCAGGCGCTTCGCGCCTTATCCTTTGAGGCTTATAATTGCGATACTTAAAAAAATACAATTACAAACCGACTATTTGTAGGGTTTTAAATATAATGTGCTGTTTAACAAATTTTCTAATCAACCAATTTGGACAAGACTAGCACCACAATGGAATAATGTATAGGTAGACTCATTTGGTGGTTTTAGGGTGATCTGGCCATGTCACAAATGCACACTCTACCTTATATGTTTTAGATATATATGCGGATTAGTTGTATTCTATATACAATTGAGACGTCATGCGGGAGGGTTAATACATAGCGGACAACACGCGATCAAGGGGTAAAAACATGCTTGTTGCTATTCTTCACCTTGCTCCACTTCTCCCTCCAATTAGCCGTACAATCTGACCACCATTTCATTGTTTTCTCCATCTGACTAGCCCGGGCCCGGGCCTCCTCCAGCTCTCGCTGTCTCTGCATCTGCATCATAAATAACAATACAATAAATATAGAAAATGAATTGAAAATTGCATGTAATTCAAATGTTTTTTGACTTACTTCGTTTGTCTCCCATTCAGATGATTCACCAAACCGGGCAGACTGAGATGTACCAACGCCCCCCGGGATTTGTCCATTATTGACCTCCGGAGTCTGAGATGGCACGGTGTCACCCCTACATCGTCGGGGCGGCGCTCCCAGAGAAACAGTTGTTGCAATGCTCTGAGACATAATTCACTATTTTTTCTTGTTTCTTATTGAATTTGCCGTGGTAGTCAGCAAGAATTTCACACAGAAAAAAAGGAAAAAATTTAGACAATACACACGGACGCCATTCCTTCTTCTAACTGTTACTAGCGCCACGCAATGGCAAATCTTAGAAACAGTCAAGAAAAATTACCGCGAGAGGCGCTGATGACACATCGTCGGACTTTCTCCTCCATCACTCTCTCATATGGAGCTTGTCTTTTCGGGGGTACCTTTATTTTACCATTTATCGTGCGTTTTCAGGTTGTGCGTTGTAAAAAAGTATGCGAAAGAGTAGTTAAGTGTTAAGAGCGACAAGTGAATATAGTGGCAATATGACATCGACAAGTATTGAGGCGGAATATAAGGAAATTAACAAGAAGGAGAATGGATGGTACGCCGTGTTCCAGGTGCGTCTCCTCAGCTTTTACCTTCTCACCGTGAATACGCAACATAATGTAGAGCCATCACGCTATCTATATAGGCTAATAATAATGGGTCTCGATGCCCCGTGTGATCTGTGTGTCCGGAGGGTATTCCGCTTCTCCGGGATCCGCCGATGACGAATCGATGTAGAGAGGGTGGAGTGGAGAGCCACCATCCAACAGAGCCTCCAGCGGCTGCACTGGGAACTTTTCCAGCAGCGCGCATTTTTTTTCTTATTTTTAATCAAAAATTTGTATTCTTGTTTTGAATTTGAGAGCATTTAATGTTCTTATTATTTACGCATTATTTTATATTTTTCAGAGTAGGAATATTTAACATTATAATTGAACTTTCCCTTTGCCATGTCTATCTCAACAGTCAATCAAGGACAAGTGCGAACTTGAGGCCAAACAGAAACAATTCACACTGGACGAATCAAAAAATCTATCCAATCGAAAGTACAATCGATACAGAGATGTCAATCCTTACGATCATTCCCGGATTGTCTTGCATCGTGGCGACACTGACTACATCAATGCCAATCTAGTAAAGGTAAGGAGAAAGTGATTTTAATCATTTTAATACTTTGATCACTTCGCTTTAAGAATTTTACATGGCAAAAATGAACTATAATACAATTTGTTTTTTCTTTTTGTCAGATGGAACGAGCAAACAGGAAGTACATCCTTACACAGGGACCTTTGCAGCAGACCACCTCGCATTTTTGGCTTATGGTGTGGGAGCAAGATTCGAAAGCAATACTAATGTTAAATAAATTAATTGAAAACAAACAGGTGAGGAGAGACGCAGTCAGTGATAGAACCAAAGATTCTAATGAAAGATTATAACATTTACCTAATGTTCATTCTTATTTTCTTCATAGATCAAATGCCACTTGTACTGGCCGGAGAAGATTGGCGAAGAGTATCGAATGAATCTGACGGATGTCGGACTTACTGTTGAGTATTTAAATGTGGAAGAGTTTGGAAATTTCTCCATTCGCACCTTAAGACTGACCGATACGGACTCAACAAAATATCGCGAGATTCTGCAATTTCATTATACAACATGGCCCGATTTTGGCATCCCCACGTCACCAGTGGCTTTTCTGCAGTTCCTCAAGAAGGTGCGCGAATCGGGTGCTCTTGATGACAACGTGGGACCTCCCGTTGTCCACTGTAGCGCTGGCATTGGACGTTCAGGAACATTTTGTCTTGTAGACTGTTGTCTTGTGCTGGTGAGAATAACTTTTTTCTTCATTGGAAGTGAAATTTGTTATTTGGTATTACTAGTATCTTATTTGTATTTTTTTTTGTATCTTTTTTTGAATTTGCTTCCCCAGATTGAACGTGAGGGTGAAAACAAAGTGTCAGTGCAAGATGTACTGTTAGAGCTAAGAAGATTCCGTATGGGTCTCATTCAGACAGCTGATCAGCTCTATTTCTCCTATCGAGCAATTATAGAGGGGATCA
Organism: Phlebotomus perniciosus; assembly: GCA_918844115.2. Taxonomy (NCBI): domain Eukaryota; kingdom Metazoa; phylum Arthropoda; class Insecta; order Diptera; family Psychodidae; genus Phlebotomus; species Phlebotomus perniciosus. The sequence goes on from CAKKOB020001493.1 coordinate 16,979, forward strand.
AACGCCTCAACAATCCTGTGAGTCTCATTGAAAATATATTCCAGTTGAGTATTTTACTGACTTGTCGCTGTTATTCATTTTTTTTTTCTCAATAGAATGGCGATGATTACGACGAGGAAGTGTTGAATGTTCAATCAGAGGAAGACGAAAATGTAGATCAAGCGCCACCACCACTTCCACCTCCCCGTGTTGACTCGCTCACCAAGCCGCTGCCTTCAATTCCCACCGGAGAGTATGACGACGACGACGCTGTGCCGATGAACGGCAACGAAGTGCCAGATGAGAATGGCATTGGGAGTGTTGATCGTCCACTGCCACCATTACCACGAGATAATTCTCTGGAGAAGGTGGATGAATCTCATAGTGATCATGAATCAGTGGAAGATGATTTGATTGAAGATGAGGCTGCTGAGGAGGAGGAGAACGACGAGTTGAACGAGAGCGAAAACCAGAATAGACTGGAAAACAGCAATGATTCAATCAAATCTAATGAGAATATTGACAAGTAACTAATTGAATCTTCAATATCATTTTATATAGATAATAGTAACTGATGTTTGCATTGTAATTTGTGCCTTTTTCAGTAGTCAAGAGGAGGCTCATGTGAGACGCCGGAAGCGTCTGGATCGACAGGAGGCCATGGCGGAGAAAGTGCGCGAAATAAAGAGGAAACAGAAAATGAGCGAAAAATCATCACCGAAAAAGCGCAGGTCACTTATGATTACTATAGCTGCTGGTGTAATTCTTGGTGTAATTTGTGCGTATGCGTATGTTAAATTCACTTAAATTCTCCCCGATCTCCCACCCCTATATTCGATTTATTCATCTTTCCCTAGCAAAAAGCAAATTTTCTATCCTTCATCAAATCATTAAATTAACAACCAATTCCCTCCCCCCCCACCAATTGTTTCAAAATGACTTCAAAATACATTTTCGTAGACTATCACCACCAAGAGAGAGAGAGAGAGAAAGTGTTATTCATGAGAAATAAAATCCTAACAAAGAAATTAGTTAGCCCGTGTTAACATTAGAAGTGCGTACTTCCTTCCTCCAACTGTATGTTCTTTTCCTTTGAGATAAAAAAAAACTACTAAATATCAAAGTAAATTAAATAAGTAATGTTTGTGAGTAGGTGATAAATCGATTGGAGCAACTTTGATTTTAGGCCGATCATATAAGCTGTGAATCTGGAAAAAATGAGTCTTATCTACTAATTTAACTTTCTCACGTGCGAAAGCATCTCACTGCTAAAAGACTATTTGATAAAAAGATAACAAAGAGTGACTATAGCGTCACAAAAACCTTGTTATTTTATTTCCCCGCATACATTACCTATACTTCGTGATACACAGAATAGGAAAGTTTATATAAAAAAAAAGTCTGTGCTGTTTATATTTTTTTTATATAGGTACCTACCTATTAACTTTACATAAAATAATGCCATGCGAGAAATTCACGTCAATAAAATTAAAAAGATAAACATTCAGCCCTTTAACTGATAAGGATTTTATGATAATTTTTTTTATGTAATTTATGGGTTTTGGCCTAACAACTAAATCTTTCATTCAAAAACAATCCTTGTGTTAAAATTAGAAAGATCTTCTCAAAGTAATTTTTTGAAACAATAATTTCAATCCGATTTTGATTGTTTTATTTTTCATTGTGGTAATATGTATGTATATGAATTTCAGGCTTATAACAGATTCATTAACTGAGTGAATATTTTTTGTGTGCTGCCTTTTCCCTTGTGAAACAGTTTCTTAGGCCCTCCTCCCCCTTCTCAACAAAAAGAAAGAAAAAACACTTTAAATATTTTGTAGTTGTGTGGATGAGAGACAAATAAAAAATTTAATATATTTTATAGAAAAAAGGAAGAACAGTATACCTACATTTGAGTTCGATAGACTTTGATATTATTATATTTATACAACATCAAAAAAAAAGAAGGCACACTAATACAAAAAAAAACTAATATTACCTATTAAGAATATCCAGTGAGAAATGATTAGTATAATAGCAGAGTAATTAACAATTTTCATATAAGGGGAAATATTTAGAAGCAGACTTTTTGACCTCTTTTTGAAAAGTATATAACTTCTAATAGAGCATTATTATATCTATACATAATAACAAGTAACAAAAAATATATATATTGCGTATATTTGAATGTGGAGTAGCTTTTTGATATTGTAGAAGAAAGGGAAAACAAATGGAAATACCTAATCAGACAAAAAAATGATGAGGGTAAGAGTATGTATAGGATTATAAATAGAGAATAGAAAAGTAAATAAGTGAAACGAACTAATATTATTATTATTATTATTATGTTAATTATGTTGTTCCGACTTCACATCCCCATTAGGTGATGCCTTTTTTACATTTCTATTACATTTCCAGTGATGAATTCCCTTTGATTTAGCATCTGCTTCTTTAAATCCAAAATGACTGGTGAACAAAATATAACTGGTGAATGTAAATTTTTTCTTATTTTTCCCTCTATCAATCAAAAAAGTAAAATTGTATAGGTCATTTAAAAAAAAAACCAGAAAAATCTTGAGATCTTTTTTTACCTTTGCAGATGAGGTTAAGAGTTTTACTTTTCATTTTTTTTCTCTTTACATTTAACATTGAAAATAAATATCGTGCATACTTTTATCTTTCTTCTTTTTTTATTATTACAATTATTATTCACTGGTGAATCTTTGACTTTTTCAGGACAGACAGCAGTTCGCAAAGCAAAAACGAGAGGGGTAAATTATAAGAGAGCAAACAGAAGTATAATAATAGGTATTAGATGAATGGGGAGAAAATGAAGGGATGAAGGTGTTTGTAAAATTAATGCTGACAGAAAAAAAAATTGATAAAATATTGTTGCATTTTGCGATTATAATTATAATAAGGATAGCTCTTTGCTGCAGGAGGAATGAAAATATTTTTTTACCAATGTATCTTGGCTTTTCTTTGATTCATAAAAGTTAAAGTTAAACAGAGGAGTTTATTTGATAAAGGCAAAAATAAATGAATGTTGTTTATCAATTTTAATTTACAGAAATGTCACACAACAGTGCGTTAAATTTAAATGTAAAAGAGAATTTGTTTATATTTTATATAAATAATAATATTTAGGTCTCTTGTGCTTTTGAATAATTGCAAAAATTCCTAGATGATATTTGAGTTTTCTTCCATAATTATTTTCTAAAAATTAATTCAATACATTGTCGCTGTATTTTATTTATTGTTTCCTTTTTTTTTAATTATCTCCTCGAAATATCTCGCGACCGTCACTCTGCACTTTATGTGGACGTTTGAATTGATTTTCCGGAAATCCCCGCCGAATTATTTATAACCGCCAAAAGGAATGGCGGGAAAACAGGAAAAATGCATGTTTTAAAAATCGCGAAGAGTTTCATCAGGGCAAGATAGGTAGGACGTGAGATATAATGGAAAAAGACGAGATTTCCTTAGGGATGCCCTTCCGGATACAATATGCCTCAATAGGTTCGCAAGGATGTGGATAATCCACGATAATCACAGGTAGGATCAGTCGTCTAGCGGCGGACGCAGAAATACAAAATGCGGCTGTTAATGTACAATGTACATTTTTATCTTCTTCTCCGGCCTCGGCCAGCTCACCACGTCCCCCACGAGCTCTGCGTCCTCTGCCACAAGTAGCGTCTTTGGTGGCCTCTTTCTTCTTGGGTTTGTTGGACTTGGGGGTGTCATCTAGGTACATTATGAGGAGAGTCGCCAGTGGCAAACTGTCGGGAAGAATTATAATACCTAATGTTGTTGCCTCTTAAACTATATACATATTTCGACATTCACAGGAACCAGTATAGTGGTTTACTGGGTTTACCTTTTGTTGTCGACGCTTTCGGTTATTTCTGGGATTTGAATCTGCCGTGTAATTTTTTGAAACATTCGATCAGCGATAATTATTCTGGAAAAGTAAGGAAATTCCCCTGAATTCCCTTGAAACCTCCGCAAATAGCCCTAGGAATATTATCAGTAGGTCATCTAGTTAAAAAAACCGAAAAATTCATTTTTTTGAATTTACCGCCACAACCGTTTCTTTTTTAAAACTGCGGTAAATTTTATCGACAAAGCCGTCATCCAAAAAAAAAAATTGCGTCAACTACCCATAAAAAATGTAAACAATAAGTGGCTCCTGCACCCTGCAGGATGAAGATTTTCCGGATTTTCTTCAGTGCTCTGTGATTGAAATACCAGTCTTTCCTCTGGAGAAGCAATCCAATAAATTGATCAACAAGAAATCGATCGGAACCTTTGATAATAAGATTTTTTTCTTCACAGGAAATGACTTGGAAAGTGGAAGGATTTTGCGGACTTCCGGACCCAGTTTACACGGACAGCGATGCCAATTGGGCCTCTGCTCCAACGACACCCTCTTGATCACGCCAAAGAAGCCAATCGATAAAAAGGATGAGAAAATCAGCCCCCCAGTGGTCGAGTGTCACAACAACAGCCGCTCATATTATCGGATTTTGTTTATACCGAAGTGTCTGGCTCCTCTGGACTTCAAGGTGGAGCATCGAACTTCAATAATATTAAATTTTTAGGTAAAAATAAGACAAATACAAATTGGAAATGTCTTTTAGTCATTTCGTCCCTGAGTCATGCCCAAATTTTTTCCGAGATGCTATAAAAACTTAAAAAAAAAAAAAAAAAAAAAAAAAAAAAAAAAGTTTATTTGAAGTAATTTGGGAAAAGAAAACTTTT
>CAKKOB020001494.1:0-21717 GCA_918844115.2 Phlebotomus perniciosus
GGCATAGGACGGAGCAAGGTGGTGCTTATTGATAAGGATCTGATAAGTGAATCTAAGACAAAAGCTAAACCACTAGTGAGCAACACCAAGTATAAAACTGTCAACAGCAAGGGTTGATTGCACCCTTGGCCCCTCCTCCACGTCTCGCCAAGCGACTGTGGCAGGAGTTTAGCTTTCAATCGGAGCTGTGGAATTTACTTTTCTAACTTGTAACTCGACGAGCTAATGTGCGACAAGACAAACACATTAAGTCGGAGGGAAGGTGATTTTGTATTTGATATAAGGTAAGACTTTGTACAAGCTATCGAAATATTCTAGGATCTAAGGCTTTTGTCGGTTAATTACTAGTTTTAATGAAGAGGTATAAAGGAAAGACATGAAAGTGTGAACGGAAATGAAGTTTTCTATATATGGACAAGTTTCACAGAGAAAAAAAACAGACCACAACTTAATCACTCAATATATTTTTTCATTAATGATTTTGGGGGTTAGACACAGGGTTGGACGTTCGTGAAACTAAAAGAAATAAAAATGAAAAAAACACAATTTATGGGAGCTGTGATTCTTTTAAGCTGAACTTGAAATTCGGTAGAAAATTCAATTCAATATATTTTGCAAAAATCTCAACTTAAACTACAACATATCCATATATCATTCAATTCCATTATACCGTTTTCGAGATAATCAAAATTAAACAACTGTTACGCCATTAGACGCGAAGACGCGTCTTTTAAAAGAGAATTGCGATCAAAATCGATCCTTAAATAACGGAGATAAAGCATAGTCAAGATCTAAATCTATACATAAAGTCCTTAGCATTCTAATGATCAAAATCTAATCCACAAAACCGGAAATATTATTGTGAATAATAATCTAATGGGGATCCCATTTCTGACACCAATGTTGTCAGACCATGTCAGACCAATATGTGACATTAAAAACATATTTCAACATCTATCCCTATGCTTTTTGATATCTTGAAACTGAAACATCCAGATACTCCTTTGAAAATATTTCAGTTAATTTAAAGCAACTTCAAATTTCATTCGATCACTTTAGCTGTGAATGTAGAAGAATCACAGCTAAGAGTAGTAAAAAGACACGTAAACGTCCAACCCTGATTAGTGAGAAACGTGAAAACATACTCGAAAGCAGGACGATGACAATCCGCTCAATATTTAGTGGTAATTAATATGGATGTTAATAAAACATCAATTTTCAACACCATTTTCGTTCCCACCTATACTTTTATCACGCAAGTAGCAGAATTATTAAATTACTCGGCAATTGTAAGTTCAAAAAAAAACTTTCATTTCAACTGGGACAGAGTTTGAGTGACAAGAGTGGATTATATGTCGCATGAAAAGTGCATGTTGGAAAATTTGTATCCATTATGAGCACCATTTTTTTCCAAAACGGGACGCTTAAACTATTATTCGTCTCATTTGGGTAAATTATAGAGAAATTAGCAACAAAAAAAGAGCAAATTTCTCTGTATGGTGAACAGTTTAAAAGGGGCAATAAATATTTTTTTTAAAGGAAATTCAGCACTTTTCTCCAAAACCGTCAAAAATATCAATTCCCAAGTGAAAAAGTATATCTTTTTGCTGCTTGGTGGGCGGAGGAGGAATAAAGGGAGCCCACTGAAATGTGAATAAAATTTTGAGTATCTCCCTTTTATGTTTCACTTTTTACGAGAAATCGATATCATTAAAGGGAGGGCTTCAATCGACAGACATCTCAATTACTGGGGAGAAAAATCCACACTTTTAATCCTACTTGTATAGAGGACGGGTGAAAAGTGGATTATTTTTTACACAAGAGATAAATTTGATTATGCATGAAGGCTTCATTGACATCGGATTATGAATGGTTTATATGTGAAAGCAGAATCACATGGAGAATGTGAATTAAGCGAAAAATAATGATACCTTTTCCCATTTGACCCACTCATGGGCCAAAATTACAAACTCACATTTTGTAAATTTAAAAAACTTTGACACGGAGTTTAGGTGGAGAAAAATTTAAGAAGAAGAAAAATCTAAAAAGACTGTTTTCTCGTGAGAAAAGCGAAAAATTTATATATTTTAATAGAAAGATGAAAAAAAAACCTATAGAAAGTAAGAGAAATAGAAAAAAATAGTGTGAATATGAAATTGTGCGTAACTTGTATTTATATAGCTACGATAATGTTGATATAGAGAAACTTTAATAAAAAAAAATAATAGAAACCCTCACAATAGAGATGTAGATTAGCAAAATATTAAATGTTCTTTTGTCACGTTGTATCGTTAGAATGAATCCAATTGATGACCTGAAGAAGTAATTCCTTTGACAAAATTGCAGATAATTTTGGCACCGTGTTGTGTCGGCAAAAGTGATAAAATCAACAATATTTTCCTTATCTCTCTGTGACATATTTTTCCCTTTTTTCCTACTATTATGATATTTTTTGTGATATTCAAAATGTACCTTGCTGGATGAAAAACACTTTTTATTGCTCCTCCTCATCAAACATTTCTTTTCTACTTTTCTCTCTTTTTCTTCGCTTATCAGCACTCCTTCTAACAGACTCATAAGAAAATTCCTCAACACATGGACATGGGAACAATTTTCTTGGATAACTTATTATTTTTCACTTCTTGAGTTCATAATTTCAATATTTATTCTAGTCTTTTTATTTTTTGTTCATAAATTCTCAATCGAATGCATCTATTTAATCAGAATTTTCAATAGACTATTTATGGTCGCCTTATCACACGTGAAATAGGAGAATCATTAACTTCCTTTTTTCCAATATTAATGCTCATGCAACTTAGGACGTGTGATAACGCATTAAATGAATAAATTTTGCAAAAGAAGCGCCCATAATTTAGTTTATTATTTTTTATGCTCCTCTCCAAGAGTCTCTTTCACAGTGGAGACAATATCGAGTGGAAAATGCTTTTAAATACTCTATTATTCATAAAGTGAAAAGAGAATGGCTCATCAAAGAATCTCTGATGAGGTCCACTTAATTAATGCATTTTAGAAGCGCATCATGAGAGAAACTTTCAGTTTGGGAATAAAATACGAATTTCACCTCAATCAAATGGATCGCAATTTGCATGGAGGGGGGTGGTTGACCAATAAAGAAATAAGGTGAGATGAGAGGAAATTTTTGCCACCCGTGTTGTACGATAGTTTGGAAAAGTGCTGGGAGGAAATTGATGAAAAAGCACAAGAGGGGAGAAGTGTAGCTATTGGACCATGATAAACACAGAGTAAATATTTATACGCTTTGAAAAATCATTATTTCTCACTATACACCCTCCAGTCGTTCGCAACATCAATTCCACACCAGGCGCCCCCATTTGAGCAGAGCTCGCAAGAGAAATTGCACAGGGCGCCCATTTCATATCATTAATTTGAAAGTTGTGATAAAGTATAGAGGAGATACGGGTGAGATGGCATAGATGAGGAATATAATGACCAATTGATTAGTTATTCCAAACGATCAACGAGTGGCAAAAAAAATCTTCTCACAAGGCGATATTATTTAGAAAGTGAAATAACTACCCGGCGCCTCCACTGGAAATGATATAGTCGACTTTTTTACTTTGATGGCAAAACTCATACGCTTCTCCAAATTTTAGTACTTACTTATGAATGTTGTACTAATTTAGTTCTAAAAGAAAGAGAAGCTTACTTTACCATAAGAGAAAAAGAGATTATTATGGTTTTCAGTGGAGGCGCCTGGTGCTTATTTTACTTTCTAAAATATATCTAAGATCAATGGAATACCCTCTCTATTCACTTTAAATCATATTTAATTGAAAAACCCAATACTTTTTAATCTTATTCCATCAAAACATCTCCATCTTAGCCTCCCCTCCCGTGAATTGTGAGTATAAAGAATAAATTTTAGTTGTATATGAGCAAGGAATGTGCTTATGATTTTATGCTTCAGTCTGCCTCTTTCTCGCACTTTCCACTAAATTATACGGCCGATGGTAAAAGAAATTTCACCGTAATTTCTCTCCGAAGAGTGGAAAGAAAAAAGAAAGAAGAAAAAAAGTCCGTTCTTTTTCCTCAAGCCAAGTCAATAGCGGAGGCACCCTTTGTGCTCCATTCCTCGCGTCATCGTGCGCAAGTTGTGGCAATAATTAACAGATTTCTCTCCCTCCTTCAATGTAGTGTGGTGGGAAAAATTAGGGCCCCGGAGGAAAAGCTACACACCCATGTGATTAATTAAAGTATTAACACAACTATATTTATGCTTATTTCATCAACCAGTGCTTTGTGAATTGATGTGGCAAAAAAACGAGAGTGCAGAAGAAAACTTTTGAGATTCTTGGCAAGAGCTTTCAAGCCGCTTGCGGCTCTCTAAAGTTTCCCCCTCACCCCTATATTACTTTATTTATTGCATGAATTATGGCATCAGGTGTGTTGGCTATATACCGGCTCAATTTTTTCCCATTCGCCGCAGATCCCAGGCGAAAAGTCCCACCCACTTTTTAAGTCATAATAATCGGAAATTTCAACTCTCGCGAATAATTGATTTCCTGACCATATTGATATTCATCTACCATCAGTGAAACAATTAGGGGAGAATTATGGGTGCGATGAGGCAAAATCGATTGTTGGGAAGTAAGAGCTTAGTTTTTGGGGCGGGAAAATCGACTACAATAGCTGCCCAATATTGCGCCAATTAATAAACACACACCGGCGGAAAAAATCACTTTGGACAGAAGCTTCCTCATTTAGCGAGCAAACATAATCAATATTGAGTTATAATTAGAGTCCATTTGGTGAATTTTCGGGAATAAGGCGGAGAAAACTTGCTGTGTTAACCATCTTAGATGATCAGCAATTTTTTGCACCCAAGTTGCGTGCAATTAAATGATCAAATTCGCTAGAATGTTACTTATTGATGACGTCAAAAGGTTCAAAAATTGAAAAAAGGTAAATCAATAAAAATTCTGAAGGTTTGCCTAACTTTGGGAGAACTTATGCGTTAATTTGCCGACTTTTTGGATAAATTAGTGCCAATTTATCACCATCTGATAAAAATCGCGAAAATTAGTCAATCCTAGTCGTAATTTAACACAGATTTGTTTTTTTGTGAACCAGGAGAACGGTTATTTTACTGATTTACCTAATTTTATATATCCTGCGTATTGTAGTCGATTTGCCTACTTTTAGGCACATTTTGGCTAAAATTATTGATTTTTAAGTTAAGTTTTCTATCCGAACATGTTAATGAATTTATCATAGATTCTACAAAGTTATTTCACCGACATAAGTGCAATTCTACAATCCATTTATTTTACAAACATGCCCAAAATGGTCTGCACATCCCCTAAGTGGTTATTTTACTATTCTGTTTTCAAAAAGGGTTTGCTAATTTTTATTTTTTTCTTAAAATTATTATTATTACTTACTGATTACAAGGACAAGCTTTTATATTACGGACACCATGTATTCCCTCCAAGTCTAAAATATACCTTTGGTGGATTTTCTCACGTTTTTGAAGACAGTATATGCATTCGTTGCGACAGCATATTTTTTCCGACTAGCTGAACTTTGCAAAAATTCTCTCTTCAACAATATTTCGCACGCATTGTCACTTTTAATGTCACCACCGCTATTTACCCATATAATTTATATTCTTGCCAACCGTGTGTTTTTATCGTTTTCACTCTTGCGTTCAAGTGGTAAATTCTCTTTGCGCGACGTCTATATCACGTAAAAAAAGAGTAGAGAGAGTGTCTTAGCAATTGTCAGCACTTTTTTTCGTTCCGGCAGTCCTTGTCGCCCAGGAAAAAATGGCACTATACTGTGCTATGTGCAGATCCGCATGGTAGTGCAAATACTGTCAGATATTCGTTCTTGTACGCATTATGTACACCTTCAGTTGTCTATCAGCACCATTTGCAATGCTCTTATGGAAATTGTCATGACATGGCATGCCACTTAATCCAGACATGCTTTATTGTGCTTGAAACTAAGACAGGTGTGAAATGGGACTATGCCACCTCTAGAACACGATCACTCTTCCCTGATGACTTCCCTCAGCAGAGAGTGTGGTGGTGCAAAAAAATCATTTCGTCATTGGTTGCGGTGAAATGGTAAACGCGGTGTTAAATTTAAGGCACACACACACACTCTCAGAAGTGGGATAATTCATACGTGAAGCAGAGTACTTATTCTCCACTTAGAAAGTCATTATCGTGTGTCTCTCATCCCTTTCGGATGGAGCCACAAAATACGCTGAAAGTCACTTTCACTGGGGAGAGTGGAGCACTCACCACCCACACCGCCTATGTAAAATAATAAATCCCAATAGACAGATCAAGAGGGCAATTGATGAAGCGATTCATTTTGGTATTAAAGGTGGAAATTCTCCTCTTGGTAACCCTTTATTCTTTGAGTTGGTAAGCTCTGCTGCGGTACAATTAAATCAAACAATCACTATTACAGTGCAATTCGTACTTTCTTTCCACCCTCTCACATGCCAATAACGAGCCAACACACGCTCTTTGCTAAATGGAAAATAATTAAAATCATCCAGAGGCACAATTTACAATCCTCTTTGACTTGGTACTTAAATACTATATACACATATAATGTCTAAAGACTAATCTTAAAATTAATCATGAAATAATCTCCAATCTCCTATTCCTTGACTAATTACTAGAATCTAAAATAATCACATTTCATAGGATTCACTCCTCAAACTCTACCACAATCTCTTTTTTATTATTACCTTTTCCTAACATACTTTTTCTCTCCCCATGAATGTTATATTTGTATTATATATGAAAGACACATGCACATAAAAATTGGATGCAAAATTTTACCTGCATAAAACGTTACAAGACAGAAAAAAAGATATAAATTTGTAATGTCTAAAACTGTAAAAAATTTCTCTATATATTAGATTTTTTACAATAATAAAATTTCACTGTAAATTAAATTGAACGTCTACCATATTTTGGCCAAATTGACGTTGAGAATTTTTATACTGTCTGAAAAAAACCCGATTAAAATACTCAATTAATTAATTTATAAAAGAAGAAACTTAAAAACAAAAAATAATAAAAATGAATCTAAACTAAATGGTTAATAACTTTAAAGAAGAAAACTGATTAAACTAAGAGATAAAGAAAGAAAGTATAGGGTTAAAATATTCGTGTTTTAAAGATGAAGAAAATTAAGGTAAAAATATTTATATACAATAAAAAGTATGAAGAAAATTAAAAAAAAAAACACACAAAAAGAAGTTGTTAGTAATTGTTGTACTAAATCTTATGATCGCTCCGTGTTTAGAATTTTTAAGGAAAAAAATGCGAAAAAAAGGAAAAACTTCTCTCCTGAGTTCTTTGCTTAACAACAAGAAAAGATCAGAACATAGACAGAAAATATAAAACTATCAAACAATCCCAATTATATTACTCGCTCCCCCTAAATCAATGTTAAAGTGTATCATAGTTTTTAACAGCATACTTATACATATGCTAAAACATTTGCATTCCGATTCACAAGGTTAAGAAAGAGAGAAAGAGAAAAAAAATCACATAATAGCGGATCAGAAAGTGAAAGCAGAAAAATCAATTAGTTTAGAAATCCAATTCTATATTCTATAGACAGAGAAAATATATTGTGATTAGATGGAGAACATTTGAATGGAAGAGAGAGAGAGAGAGATCGTGTAATTGAAAAAAAAAATTGTAGATGATTTGGAGCCTTCCGTGGACACCATTTTTATTCCCTCTGATTAGATGAATGTATGAAAATATCTCAAAGAAAAAATTGTAGATTTTCTGTAGAATGGTGTCCAGAAAAATTCCAAAATATCTCACACACATTGAACCCAAGAAAAGAGAGAAAGAAAATTAAGGTGTACATATTAATGTGCCTTGTACAAAGATTTAAAAAAAAAGATGGATGAAGTAAATTAAATGATAATGAATGTGCATATTAGGAGCACATCGTATGAGTTTATATGATGGAAAGACAAGAAAACAAAAAAAATATTTTATAACGATTATGAAACATATTTTTCTATGTTCAAATTATAAAATGAGAAAAAAATGAGAGGAAAAAAATTAAAAATTGATAAAATGAAGATCGACAAAATATTATATATACTCTGATGAATGAAATAAAAATAAATAGAAAAGTGATATATACCTGCATTTTTCATCCCTTCCCTTTCATCCACTCTCATCTATTTTTGGGGGAACATTGACACAAGTTAGCCCAATAAATTCAACATGATGGACACCACAAGAACGATTTTCCTAAGATTAATTCAATAACGAGAAATTGGGTAAATTGAATCACCCAGATCGATCGTTGCATGGTTGTTCATGCATCAAAAGGATAATTACCTCACCTCCGGACACTCGCATCGGACAGAGTTCATTCGATGGAATTCCTGCTCGTTTCTTCTCTTTCGTCCCCCCCACCTTCACTGATCAATGTGAATTCGAACAAATTATTCACAGCTTTTCCTCTTTCATGTAATTAGATTTATACACACCAAACGTTTCTCTCTCTAATCCACACTCTTGCCTGAATTTGCTCCCTCAATCTACGTGAACCACCGGCAAAGGAATTACGAATCTGGAATTAAAATGTAATAAGTGAGCGTGGAAAGGAGGGTGAATGGGGGATGGGGGGCGTTGGAAAGCAGTCCAGAAAAATTACAACTTGCTGATGAGATGTTCCGCTTTTGAGAATTTTCCTCACGTGACTCCCAGGAAAATTAATTGAACATCATTTATATGTTTTTCCCATTCCGTGAAAAGGCAAATTATTAAAGGAAAATGAAACGATATTTTTTTTCTACCGAATTCATCATTGAAAATTCTGTATTTCAAGCACAATTTAACCAATACTCGAACCCTTTGTGTTATATATGATTTAACAAATAATCACATAAAATTGCGAATTATTAATAGTATATAACCAACCATACTCGCGACAAAGCATTTAAACCATTTTATGGATCAGTAAAAAGTCCCCACAATCGCGATTATTGCATAATTCTAGCTCTGAATTTATGTGAAGTCTATAAATACGAGCAATGAAAAAAAGTGCTTCTTTTATAACTCGCGGCCAGAACAATTAAATTCATTTTTCGTATCAAAGGCAAAAGTGATGATAATTAAATTTTGTTTGCCTATTTTGTCGGATGTTTACGCCTATATCACCGTATATACACAATAATTATAATAGGATTTGAGTTTTCAACCGAATAATAGCCAACCAACCCCATAGAGTTGAAAATGCCAACCCCATTGGCAAACGCCACACACACTCCACTTCAGCCCATTATTATAAAATATAATACCCAGGAAGTTCTCTCTTATCTGCAAACGATGACGATGGCAATGAGAAACTTTGCAAAATTGTTATAATCCTCGATTTCTCTGACTTTTCCTCACACCAAATCCACCCGCTAATTTGCCATGATTTCAAAATGCGACGAACACCCCAAGTTGCGAGAGGGATGAGAGAATGGTTGGGTAGAAAAAAAGAGCCCAGAAAAAGAAATAGCTTCCCCAGTAAATCCTTTTATAGTGGAAAAATACTGTCCTGACTTTTCCTCTTCCAGCCATAATGCAAATGGCTCTCGACTATGGACATTAGGGATGTACCATTATACAATGTAAGTTGTATTTTTGACATTTTGACATGTAGAGATTATGAGAAAATATAATAAATTTCTAAGAGTAAAATAATAGAGACTTTTCTGAATTTTTTGCTTAATAAAAAGATAAAAAATTCAAATTAAACGATAAAATTTTTAAAACTTTTCTTTTGAATCTTCGGGATTTATTTTTAAAGACTTTCAGAAGCTACTGAAATAAGCCTTTTTCTCATCACCTAAAGCGTTCTTAAATTTTCTTTATTAAAATTCTACGAAAGCTTTTGTAACTTTACTTGGGATTTAACGGATTATGGATAAGATAATCGGATACAGTTATTCCATAAAGGATTATCCTAACCTTATTGACGTTGAATTCAATATTGAAAATTCAAAACACCTCGTAACAGACCGATCTAATGACTTTAATATTTTGTGACCACCTCAATAGTGGAATCTGTAAAAATTCCACTAAAATTGTAAAGAATCTGCCCATCCCTGATGGCCATTTCACTAAGGATTCAATCTCCCAGACAGACACCAAAAGTGCCATATCAGTGGGTATATGTAAAAAGGCACATTATGTAAACAGTTAATTATTTCCATTTGTTGAAACATGATTAAAAATTCAAATGTAATTATTACAAGTATGGCATATATCGTTCTTATATTTCCATCCCAGTAATGAAATCATCCAACATTACCGGGGAGTCTTTCCTCAGTGCCATGGAGATTCTTATCAGATTCTTGGAAAATGAGTCAACTTTTCGAGATACTTCATCAACGCAAAAGCCTCTCACTTTAGAACATGTGTAGGTGGCATATTTAACTGCTTAATAAACTCACTGGGAGGTCGGAAGTTGTGCGAACGTGTCAGCAAGATCTGCAGATTTTCATTGAGTCCACACACAGTTTAGAAATAAAAGGCTCAAATGGGACATTAAAAACTTATTAATGTGCTCTGGTAATCGATAACACCAAGCATCGGTGATAATAAATGGAGTAATTTCAAATTTATCAAATTCAGGACGTGCCTTTGAGTTAGAGTTAAAATTAAATGAGCTTCCCTGAAAGCTTACAACAGCTAAAAAATGTGATTTACTTATTAAATTACTTTTGCACGGGTTATGGGCGTCTATTAAAGGCTTATTATAATACTTTAAAAAGCACCGGCCAGACGGCCACATAATAGAATTTTACTAAAAGCACTTATGGAAAAATCAATTCAAAAAATCGCCTTTAAGCGCTATTTAGCAGATATTATAATATGTATAAAATATTTAAATTAACCGCTTAGGTAGGTGATTTTATGATTAACATCAACATTAATTCTGTGGATTAAAAATAATAATAATGATAGTCCCTTCGCTTGTAACACTTTTGCCTAGAGCATTAAATAAATGATTAATAAAAAAAAATAAAATTTTATTTATAAAGTATAAAAATTACCTTTATAAGCTCCGAGGCTTATTTTATTAAAAAATATTCAAATTATCACCATTCAAGAGAGTTTTTTTAACCAGTTTGAATAAATTTTATTTTCAAACAGATCTATAATAAAAATATTTTCTCAAACACTTTACGAAGGTCTTTCTAATAGAAAAAATTAAAATTACCTACATAAAGATGGGTGATTTTGCATTTTTTACCTTTCCTTTTTTATCTAACAACATTATAATTAATTTTATAGTCATTTTAATCGCTTCTTGAATCCTACCTTTTAATCCAACATGTGAAAATTCTATCAAATTTATACATTTCCATTAAATTTATCCCCAGCTTGATCTCGTCATGCTGATTGCGAGTGTGCATTTAATTAAACATCGACAAAATTGCATTAGTGTCGAGATCTCAACATACACGACATTATCTTCGAGTTGCAATGAAGTTTTTGTGCAACTATTATTTTAGTTTAGCTTTTCCTGGCAACACTGTTTACCAACATTTTGTATATTGTGTGTGTGTGGGTGGGGGGAGGGAAAGATAGATCTGCAAAGCAGGAAATGTGCCAACGGCTTTCCATGTTACACTCGCAATAGACTGTTTTCGCCATTATGTATTAAAGTGAATTGTATTCCATACAACCAACATTCTCGACAATTTCACATCCCCATCCTTGTTTCCCCACACCAAGGGAAAATGTCAGAACATATATAGATATATTTTACATATAGATATAGCTACGATACATAAGGAGGGAGTGTTTGTGCCAGTTGAAAGTATAGATAATTATTGTGATGATTTGCAAATTAAAGTATTTTCTTATGTAAGAAAAGCGCACAGGCTGTGATGATTGTTGAGACCTTCATTCCGTGAAACATGAGACTGGGCGGGTGGGTAACCTGAGAGGATATGTATAAAGAAATACTTTTGCTTGTGCCTCCCCCCTGGAGGATTCTTTCACTGCTCGGTGGAAACATGTAACAGAGTGACTTCCTCTTTCTCACTTTGCAGCCCCGCCATCAGACACATGAGAACTCAAGAGGTGGGACGAATTAAGCAAATTGAGTTATACATATTATCATATGGTGTTGGATACGTTTTCCGTACACGATACATACAATTATCTTAATGCGTAAATTAATTAGATTCTTGACATTTCATTATAGTTACGCGTTCTTATCGATTAGCTATCAACAACAGGTTTAGCGTGTCGTTCCCCGAGAGTCAGCGACTCACGAATAAAATCCAATTGATAAACTCTTTGATAACCTGAACTAATTGACTTGATTTTTTTTTGCTACCTATTATGCTGCATTCTCTTATAACATCTCTGTGGATGCATCATGAGACGCTAAGCAACCGGATTAAGACTTCCAATAAGTTATATCTCTTAAAATACCCAATTTTTTCCTCGTCTCACAAAGATGAGAGGCAAAAAGTTCGGGTAATATATGAGAAATCTCTGTGAATATTTCTGTTGTGATAACATTCTTGTCAGGGGTCAGTGGAAATCGCAAACAATAAACAAATTCAATTGCTTGTGAAGCTCTCTGATCAAATTCCTCCTCCTACATTGCCGTTTTTTTCTACCACCATCGCACATTCATCAGTTTTGAATTGTATAAAGAGTTTCCATTTAATTAATATTTTTAGATTGTCACATCACAAAAACCATCCATGATTTTTAAGCTATATTCAAAAGGCCAGTCACATTTTTTTGCTCTCTATTCTCTTTTTCAGATATTCTATATATATGACATTCATGATTAAAGCATTTTTACTCACCATATATACATATTTACAATGGCTGGGGAGTTCAATAGCAGCGAGAAATGCGTTGATGTTGAGTGAAAAAATTGCGTACGTTGAGGGCAGAGGGTATTGAATGTAAAAAAAATGGCAAATCACAAACATTTTTAGGTGAATAGTGAATGAAATGTGTTATCTAGCATCATTTTTCGCCTGTTTATCATTTCACGTTTTTCTATCTTGTACCATATATTTGATGAGAATATGAAAAGTTCAGAGACTGAAATTCCCAATGTCCAATCTTTGATGTTATTTTGCAAATGTTTAACGAAGCGATGCGGCAGGGAAAAAGTTATATGGAATTCTGATTGTTCAGCTTTTTTTCATATATATAACTTACTCTCCTCCCACTTTTGTTTACACCCCAAAAATACATGATTTATATTATATTCACCATTATTTTGCAAATTGTGATTATGTCTTGCTCTCTTTAGTCATCTCTGAACATTATTGCGAAGAATTTATTTTCGTCGAATCACAACAGAGATTTTCGGTTCTTTGACTTTTCCCAAAATAAATTCTTTCTCAAAAGTTTTTTTCACTGAACAATAACCAGTAGCAAAAAAAACACCCATTGAAATTAATCCCACTGCATGTTAAAGTATAAATTTAATAAATTTCCTCATCAGTGAAAACTTCCTGTTTCCATTAATTTATTTTAAATTTTCAATCTTTCACTGTTTCAAAAAAAGGAAAATGTGTCAAATATTGACAACAGCACCCAATAATGAAAGTCCAATTGCAAATTAATGAGTAGAATTCTATTATGAACGCAAAAATTTGAAGTTAATACAATCATAATCCAATTAGTGATATTGTTAAATGTATTAAAATTCATATTTGACTGCAATTAATATTTGTAATAATTTATGTTTGCGTAAATTTAATTGTTATGTTGTAGAAACAGAGCCTGAGAGTGGGAGGGAGAGGGGGTTGGAAAAAGTGTCATTGTCCGCATTGAAATTTCGAGTGATTTATTATGAGATTTTCATTGCATTTTATTGAATATAATTGAACATTTTCGAGACATCATTCCATTTTGAGGGTTACAAATGCATGAATCGGAAAATTTTCATGCTCCTCTCTTCCATGCACAATATTTTATCTCCCACACAAAATCTATCTGCCACACTAATTAATTACGATTTATTAGATTTCGTTCATTGATAGCTCATGCGAATATTGCATGGACAGTAAAAGTGGAATTTCTAATTAGAACACATTTTAACACTATTTCGCGTGCATTTGCTTCTCGTGATTTTTTAATAGAATAATCTCTGTCAATCTCCCAGTGATTGACTAAAATTTCCTATTGATTTCTACATAATTTACAAGTTTTCAAGAGCTTTCTCACGTGCTGTTGACATAGTAATTTGCTCACAAATTCGGAAGCTTTGAAAACAACATCGATTAACCTAATTCGATTGTTTTCCAAAATTCCGGTAATTTGTTAATTTATTTCGCTGAAAAGCAAACTAATAGGAAAACACCAAATTTTCCTGAAAACTCTGTCACTAGCAATTTCCAGGAGCTTATCATAAAGCTTTTATCAACGACATTAACGTTACCAAAGATTTTGAAGAGGAGTTGAATTTTCAAATCTGCGATTAAAATTATTCATAGTTTTTTTTTCGAAATTCATCTTTGTTTCTGTGCAGAAATTCCTCTAAATTTGGATTTTAGGCAAACTATTGACTTCTTCGATTTAAGGTCCATAGAATTTGTCTCTTCTGCATTTTCTTGCACGAGTGTTATCACCGAGGCAAAAATCTATATTAGCACGGAGGAAGAGAAACTTTGAACTCTCTCTCTCTCTCTCTTAATTTTTGTAAGATGTGCATTTTCTAATACATCGACTTGCGATGCTTCTGATAAGGCGGAGACAGAAAGATACAAAAATAGGCATTCCAGCCAATCCGGCGGGAACTGGTTGGCAAATCTTGGGATATTTATAAAGAATGCTCTTTGGATTTTTAAATATTATGACTGACAATGAGCGATTAAGTGGCAGAAGCAAGATAGTGTATGGTCAATAATATTTGCTTTAAAAACTATATATAATAGAAATCTAAATGGCTCCTCGGGATGAATCAGGGCGCGCATACAACTTTGTACGCGGGATTATTAACACTGAGAGAAAAGAGAAGAGAAAAAAGAGGTGTGCGAGTTGTTAGGGAGCACGAAGTGTGAGGTGAAATGTGGGAAAACACGCTGATCCATTGCAAAAACATCGTGATTTATTCTCCCACCCAGGAATCTATATCAGTTCAGCCGGACAGACACTGAATTCTCACACCAACTGACCATATTTTGTATATATGCCGGGAGCTTCATCTCTCTCGTTCCCGGCGCTTCGCCTATGGAGAGACGTGTCTGTCTCGCTGTGGAAGAGTCTTCGTTATCAGTGGGAACGTCTATTTAAGAGTCTCCTTCTGTCTAGCTGGCCCAATATCGCGTGCCACATTCGTCCAGTGAGAACACAGAGATGCTCAGAAAGCTCCCAACCCTCCGCCGTGGAACAACCAACCGACTTTAGCGCCTCCAGCCCATTTAATTCGCGACTTCCCGCCAAATCGTCTCTGCCACGTTGGGCAAGCGATTTTGAATTTCGTGCTAACAATTTGCAACAGAAATCCTCTGGAGCGTTGCAAGAGAGAGATTCCTCGATATAGTGCTTCTGAAGTTGAAAGTGGCTGCTCACATATTCTCTATTTTTTTTGTATTTCGGATATTGAATCACAACCAGTGCTCGTGCCGCTCAAGTGAAATTATTGTACAAAGTCATCAAACAGTTGTTGATCAATTTCCGCCGGCACAACTTCAGCAGCTGGAGGCTTCATCCATCCAAGCACCATACAAAGAAACAGTGAAGAGGTGTATATATTATAGTTTAGTCTCTCCTTCAAAATTGAGATTGAACTTGGTGTAATTAACGTCGACAGCAGAAGCGGAGGTGAGACTAAAACTTCCCATTTCCATTGAGTATAAAGTTTTCGGGTGTATTGCATAAAAGCAAATATTTAGGGAAAATTTTGCACTCAACAATTATTTATCACATATTACTCCAGTGAAGTGAACAATATTATTTCTAGTGCAAATATTTGAGTGTTCCCAACTCTTGCAAAATTTTGGACATTGATTGAAATATCAGCTGGTTAAAAGGCTTTTCGGAGGGGGCAAATTATTCCGCACAGTGCGAGATATTGTATAGTTGTTGAGTTTTGTTGGACTTTGCTTCAGCAAACTATATTATAACTTGGACAAATTGTTTACTTGACAATTTGCCTCAGTGTTTAGAATTTAACAAAATAGTTTGTACTTTCAAAACCAAGAAGTGAGTAATGAGATTTATTTGGAAAATAACTTTTTATGGAAGGTATTAAAATGCATAGGATTTAATTTCCCATCCATAAGCACAATTTACCTATTTAAAATTGTTTTACAACAAAAATTTACTATTTTGGAGATGTTAAAATGAAAACCATAACTAAGCTTGAAAAAAATCTTTTTTATCGAGACTCGAACCCACGGACTTCAATAGTCGATTGAGCATCTCCTTTATAGCTGAATTATTAGAGCAATTTATCAGTTATGATTGTCCCGAGTTCGAATCCCGGTAATGGACTTTTTTTTCTCCAGGTATAAGAATTTTAAAAAGATTTGAATAATTTTTTTGCGAAAATTTTACGCAGAGAGTTTAAAAATATTAGCCCCAAATCATTAAACAAACATCCCACAAGTTTCCATCTGATTCTGTTGTCAAGAGCAACAGCAAAATGCATCGTGAATCTCTAAGAATTTTTCATGAATCGTGAGATTCTAGTATCCTTGGAAACATCTTCAATCACCCAAATGTTGAATTTCCTCTCTGAATTTCTATTAATCCACTTTAGCCTAAATAATAAATCATCCGAAAACCAAATCGAAATACCTATAATACTATATATTTTTTTCCTCGAGCACAGAAATACTTGCCATTGTTATCATGGCAGAAGCTGAGAGAGAAACAAACTAATGTGAATGCTCTAATAAATTCATATTGATGTAAACAAGGCACTTTCCCTCCCAATCATTCACTAAATTTCGTTGAGATTGACACGAAGTTTTTATTTTTCAATTTTTTTCTCTTATCTCCTCAAGCGTCTCATCCACATTTATCACGCATTGATACAGTGTTATGGCCAGATGTCAAAAAAATTAATTGAATGTCATGAAAATGCAGTTGTTCAATAATTAAATAAGTTTTGATTAATTTTTAAAATGCAATCGATCACGAAATGATACTTTTAATTACAACCGGATCATCAGCAGAAATGATGATATATTTTCACGATGCAGTGTCGTGAGAAAAAGTGACTTGCTGTAATCTTTGGGTCATATTGCAAATTCTTAATGTCTGGGGACGGGATGGATGTGTCGTAGAAACGGATTAGTCGCAAGTCACAAATAGCCGAGATGGAGCATTAAAATATTGCAAAAGTTAAACTTTGATCGAAGTCTTATCTATTCAATTACACTTTACTTTTAATACACGCCGAGAGACTTTATCTCCCACAAGTGCTATATTTAAAACAGTGAGATTCTTCTTCTAGGTTCCCCCTTGAGATTAGGGAGGTCGGTTCGAAGAGATTTTCTCACTTAAAGGCAATTTAAATACAGCGAAACATTTTTTTCGCGTAAATAATGGATTTTGACCTTTTTCGAAATTGAATTCCTTTGCTTGATTCGAATTAGAGGTGCATTTTTGAGTAGAAATTTTAAAAATTAACTTCTTCATTTTGTTGAAGAGTTCGCCAAAGTTCCAATTCCAAAGCATTCAAGAGCTTTCATCTTATCATTTTTTTTTCCTTTATAAAGCCTTCTAATACTTTTTCAGAAAGCTTTCTAAAGCTTTCTAAATCAGTTTTCTGAAAAAAAATTCTTCAAAAAAGTTTCTACGGCTTTCTAAGAAAGGTTTCTAAAGCTTTCTTACAAAGCTATTTAAAAAAGCTTTCCGAAGAAAGCTTTCTAATAAAAGTTTTCTAAGAAAGGTTTGCAAAGCTTTCTATGAAAGCCTTAAGAAAATTTTCAAAAGCTTTTAAAAAAACTCCTAAGGTTCTGTGAACTTCCCAAAGCTCCAGCTTCTCCTGGGAAGCATTCAAAATTCCTTGAATTAACTTAGTACTTCCACTCCTTGACTCACACGAACCTCCATTCAAATGTACACCATATAACCATAATAACTCCCTCTTTTTAAAAAAAAAATGATAAGATTGAACGAACATTAAAACATCTAATGAGTAAAAGATATGAACAAAAATTAATAAAAAATATATATTGAAAACAAAAAAGCCCTCTGAAATGGTCGTTTTAAATTTTTGATCTTGAAAATGCCTAAGACGCAATTGATCTTGGACGAAAAACAAAAACTAAACATTTTATAGGATTAATTCTAAAGATACCTTCCAAAAAAAAACCATTTTTTTATATTAGAATGCTACATTTGAAGAAAAACAAACGTGATATCTTCCTCGGGTCAAGTTCACGAGTGGGTGTCCAAAAATATTTTCTAGATTTTCTATCTACAACGGTTTCAACGTTTCACTAAGACTTTAAAAATTTCAAAGTGTATTTAAAAAACTTAAGATTAAAAAGCAATAAAAACTATTAAATTTTCAAAAACTTTATTTCGAACTCGAAAATTTAAATTCAAAATTAAAAAGTTCAAGACTTAAATCCTCCATCTCCTCTGTTTCTTTCGCAGATCCAACAATGATGTCCAAGTGTGAAAATACTGTAAATATTTTCAATCTCTCAATCATTCTTCTGCTGATGCTCCTCACATTCATGATTCGCGAGACTGAGGGCAGAGCGCGCAAATCTTGTGGGTCAGAATTGGCAGACCGAATCGCGATTGCCTGCAATGGGGAATACAATGAGCTCTACTGGACTGATAGTGGTAATTTCAAGATTCTCCACTAAATCATGGATCAGAGTCCTATAACATCCTCCCCATTATCTTTAGAGCCACACTCGAGGGTCCGGCGAGGAATTGTGGATGAGTGCTGTAAGAATAGCTGCTCAGACACGAAGCTCAAGAGTCAATACTGCCAAACCAGGGACGATGCCGCCCCAGTGTCGGATGATTCCAGTGTGTATGTGTCCAAGGAGGAGCATCCGCCGCCAGAGGAGCAAACCAAGAGTCCCCACGATAACTTCCTCAGGCATCTGAGGCCATCAACGCCAGAGATTGGCACTGTGGCGCCAGAATTCAATCTCAGAGGAATGATACCACCGCGTTACAGAACACAGGACATCCGTTTCTATTAATTTATTTATTTAATTCTAGTGTTATCGGTTTTAGGAGTTTAATAGTTTTTTTTTCGAATTGTTCAAAGACGGTTAAAAATTTCCAGTTTGCGAAAGAAATAAAATGCCAGAGAGATTTTACGCGCGATATTTCTCGGGAATTCGAAATTTGCCATAAATTCGAAGTAAAGTAACTTTCGAAATCGCTCCAGCCAATCGCAGAAGAAGACAATCTCGAATTATAACCGAATTTCTTCGCAATAAAATTCGTTGCAGCGATTATCTCCGAGAATAATGAGCGAAAATCTCTGGAATATGATGGAATTATTTTGCTGGTCCAAAATGATCCATAATGTGATATATTGTAATTGTACATTTCCTCAAATCATTCGAAACGGCAGTGAGAGAGGAGTTCGACATTGTGATATTTATACTGTCCTCGGTTAGAGCCAAAAGCGAGCATATGTATAAAGAGAATATATGTAGCGAAAAGAATGGTGAAAGTGGCAATAACTTTTGGTGATAAATTGTGATGGCACTGTAGTTTGTCACAAGTTGTTCACACACAGTGCCTATTATACTGAAACAGATAGGCGACTTCTCAAAATATACATTGATAAACTTACACTAAAAAGGCAAATTATGTACTTGGTTATAAATATTAATCAGGCGACTACTATATGGCCATAAGAAAAATTGATAAACCCCATGAAATTTTTATATTATCAACTCTCTAATCCCCAATAGAATTTTTGTATGGAATATCGCTTCGCCCTGGACTTCACCAGCGATGTCACAACATCCGTGTAATTTTTGGCTATAATAAAAATACTCTGCATGTGTTATGTCACCAATTTAATTAAAACTATATAAGAAGAGAATGATTTCAGCAAAGAGATTTTCCAGTATTCTTATATTCGCTTCAAGTTGTCAGAGATGAGTCTTATCTATCACAAGATTACGGAGTATTTCACATTCACATATTTACGTGCAAAGAAGGAAATGAGGTAAACTAAGGGACATTGTTTTAAAACTTACCATTTATTATTTTAAGTAAGAATTTTTTTCTTATGTCCTTTTTATATAAATCGAACTAATTCAGAGTAATGCCTAATTTAGTCAGTTTTAATATTTTTAACAATAAAATGATTAGAAAGCTTTTCCAAAATTTTCTACGCTTTTTGAAAAGCTTTTTGGTCTAATCAAAATTCTCGCGCCTATTTCTAACCGTTAAAATTCAAATCAAATCTGTCCATAATCGCGCTTCCCCTCTTTTATGGCACCGGCCGCCCCTTCGCACAGCAGCGCCACCAAGTGTGTTGTTGGAGTTTTCTGTGGCTGTTTTTGACACGTCAGTCTGGTGCAATTTTTGGGAGGAAAATCTGTGTTTTTTGTTGAAACTACCACGTTAATCACTGTTGAAACAACCCACAAGTGTTAAGTGAGTATCCCTCCGCTGACCACCGTAGGAAACACCCGGAAACCTCACTGTTTCATAGGTGTTTTCGTGTCAATCGCCTTAACCTAATTTCCGGGAGAACTTCTTCTTATTCTTTCCTCCTACTCCTCCGCCCCACAGAATGTCTCTCACGGAAGGGCCCTGTTACACTATAATCAACTCCCAGGACTCTGATCCCTACAATGAGATGCAATTGAAGCAGGATCTGGAGAAGGGAGACACTGGCGTGAAGATTGAGACACTGAAAAAAGTGATTCAGTTGTTGTTGAACGGGGAGCGACTTCCTGGTCTCCTCATGACCATCATGCGCTTCGTTCTGCCTCTGCAGAATCACACAATCAAGAAACTCCTCCTTATCTACTGGGAGATTGTGCCGAAGACATCGCCAGATGGGAAATTGTTGCAGGAGATGATTCTCGTATGTGACGCCTACCGGAAGGACTTGCAGCATCCCAATGAGTTTCTGCGCGGCTCCACCCTTCGCTTCCTATGCAAATTGAAGGAACCTGAGCTCTTGGAGCCCCTAATGCCCGCCATCCGGGCATGTCTGGAGCATCGTCACTCCTATGTGCGTCGCAATGCCGTTCTGGCCATCTTCACCATCTACAAGAACTTCGAGTGGCTCGTGCCCGATGGCCCTGAGCTCATTGCCAACTTCCTGGACACCCAACAGGACATGTCATGCAAACGGAATGCCTTCCTCATGCTCCTCCACGCTGACCAGGAGCGAGCTCTCAACTACCTGGCCTCCTGCTTGGATCAGGTGAACAGCTTCGGTGACATCCTCCAACTGGTCATCGTTGAGCTCATCTACAAGGTCTGTCATGCCAATCCCACTGAGCGTTCACGCTTCATCCGTTGCATCTACAATCTCCTGAACTCCTCCTCTCACGCTGTGCGCTACGAAGCCGCCGGGACACTGATCACTCTCTCCACGGCGCCCACGGCCATCAAGGCCGCCGCCAGTTGCTACATCGAGCTGATCATCAAGGAGAGCGACAACAATGTGAAGCTCATTGTGCTGGACCGTCTGATCGCCATGAAGGAGAATGAGAACATGGAGAGAGTGATGCAAGATCTC
>CAKKOB020001495.1:0-21703 GCA_918844115.2 Phlebotomus perniciosus
ATTTTGAAACATACCAAAATCTTATTTCTTAAATAACTCGGCTCCTATGGCATTAATCGGTCTGAAATTTTAACACGTTGTAGATGGGGTTGAGAGCTTTCCAACGATAGGTCAAACTAGATCCTAGGTGTATTAGGACCCTAGATCTTGGGAAGGTGGGGAAAAAAAAAGGACCCTAGATATTAGGGTCCAAAAATTAAATCTTAAATCGGCCATATCTCTGGTTCTATGGATCCGATTTTGTATTATGACCTAGTTTTAGAAACGTCTAATATAAAACTACAACTCTTCAGTACATCGGAACTTTGTCTGACCACCACTAGTGGCGCTAAAATCTAAAAGATTTTGAAATTTTCAAAGTCAAATATCTCGAGAACGAAACGATGCATTTTCTTTAAATTTTAGTATGTTAGTATGTTGTAGCTGAGGTCGAGACCTTTCCAACGATAGGTCACACTAGTCTCTCAATGTTCCCTGACCCGAGATATTTAGGTTCAAAGTTTGAATTTTTGATTCGACCATATCTCCGGTTCTATGGGACCTAGTTTTAGAAACGTCTAATGGGAAACTAAAACTTTTCAGTACATCGGAACTTTGTCCTACCACTGCTAGTGGCGCTAAAGTCGGAAAAAAATATTTTCAAGGTCAAATAAAATATCTCGAGTAAGAAACCATGCATATTCTTAATATTTTAGTATATTGTAGCTGTCGACGAAATTCATAAAAATCTAGGCATCGATGAACAAAAAAATCTCGAACAATCACTTGTGGAAAATTTCTGAGAGAATAAAAAACGTTCTAAAAAAAAGGGCATAAAATCAATTTAAAATATCTATTTCAACGGTTCAACCCGGATCTATGTATATGATAAAACTAATCAACTAATCCACAGGTACGAACAGTAGCTGAGGTTGAGACCTTTCTATCGAGGGGTCGCACTAGTCTCTCCATGTTCCCTGACCCGAGTTATGTCAAATCAAAGATTGGAACTTGACCGAGCATTATCTCCGTTGTTTATGGACCGAATTAGATCAATTTTTTTTAAAAAGACGCGTCTCGACATAACCCCCAGTGACATCGATTTTCAGCTGATAAGCGAATTGCATTACATCCCGAGGTGGCCCACCGAATCCCAGCTTGCAAAGCTAAACTGGGCGTGTGCTTTGCCATTTTTTTCCTAATAACACCGGCTGACATTATGATCTTAGTCTTCATACGTGGCATAGATTACAACTCGAATAGTCAATTGCATGATCAGAATAACCATAGAGAAGATGCTGCAGATCCAAACAGTCGTCTTTGCCTCCCTATTGAAAATGGGAGATAGCGTTGATCGTTTTATTGACTCATACCAAACTTGATAAAGGTTAATAAGACAGGAGGTGCCCACACAGTTCCTCATCCCTAACTAAGTCCTATAGATAAAACCTATGACTCCTGAACAATTTTACATAAATGCGATTTACTTGAAAAATGTGGGGCTTGCATTCTGAATCCCAGTATATTACGGTACGTAGATCATCAGAGGGAGGATGTAAGTGTTCGAAAATACAGCACTCGCAAGAAGCTTAACGCTTAGATCAAAACGCATCTCGAAACATAAAGGTATGGAATTCAGTTTAAGATGAGGAGGAAGATGAAGTGCATCAAGATCGAAAACAGCAGATTTAGACATAAGTAGAACCAAAAAACCACTACTGACCGCTACTGAGATTGCAGTAGCGGTCAGAACTTTGAGGTCTTTTCCGCCGAAAATATACTCCACAATGGAATGGGTCTTTATAATTCTAATAGCATAATACAAACCCATATAAGGATCAGATAAGTTTATTAAGATTTAACGAGACTTCAATCTGAGTCCTGAAAAAGATGGAATTACAAGTTTGTTTTTAGGGATTCTCATCAAATAAAATGTATAGTTATCTCATTGCAATTCAAAACGTTTTTATTTATATAGGATTTTTCATGAATTTTTGTCCATTATACTTCTTTAGTTGATAGCCAATTCAGTGGCAACACAGTAATACGAAGTAGGTGAACCAGGTTTTGTTATCTTAACCTCAATTTCCGCATCTTTAAAAGTGACTTTAATAGGAACACTGAATTTGTAGCCGAAAACTCTCTGAGCTCCATCGGTCTTCAATGGACAACCTCCCTCAAGACTGGTGCATGCATCGTCAATAACTTCGGAATAAACTGGGAAAAAGGAACCTAACTTCGCGTAAATTGCAGCTCCAATGGGGTTGTATGATTCTTCTGGTGAAATTATTGGTGTTGTAATTCCAATTTCAATGGTGACATCAACATTTGCTGGCACGACACACTTATTGTCGGACGTACAAGCGCTTATAAAAACATAGTCCGGAAGGATGCCAACTTCAAAGTGTTCGCCTGTGAAAGAGAAATGATTATTATCTTGTATTTATCCAAATTATTTTCCTCAAATTCTTTACAATGATCAAAAGAAATATAGTCAGCAGATGCTGAAACGAAGAAGATCACAACCAGAAGTACGAGGTTCTTCATGACACTAACTGCAATCACTGTTAGTTAAGATGCCTAAAACTTCATCTTTTATACCAAAAATTTCCAATCAAACAATGCCATATAAAAAATGTTATGCATTTTTTTTTTATTTTCGCACTTACTTATTATGCAAACATTATTTTAAATAAAATATAATAAAATGGCAATTAGCACGGGCCGATTAAAAAGTTTTCATGTGTGAAATTTCCACTTGAAAAACTCAACCAAATATTATTTTCTTTTGCCATTGAGATAAGAGAAAAAAAGAACAAAAGAAAGTAAAACTTAATTTTCGTCTCAATTGCTTTGCCCATTTGATCTGCATAATTATCATTGTAAAGTTCGTATGCAGGAAACGAAACAACTGATAGTGATTAAGTCTAATCAATCTCATGTGTTCATCTTCCATAAACTCTGGGTTACCGAGCTCGTGCGCGAGTGAAGTCATTCGGTGTCTCCACATGCGAATGTGGCGCATAAATATGTAAATTGCCAGGCGAAAGGGGACCCACTTATCATAAAAAAAGAGAATACCAAACCATGGAACTCCACCCTCACACGTGACGCCACTTCAGCCAATCGCACCAAGATATCCTCCAGAGATGGCTTGCATTAGCATAAATTCGTCCCTCACCTCGCACCCCACTCGTTTTTTATTCTTCTGCTTTCCCCCTTTTTTTGGAAACATTCTTATGGGGTTAGATTGTGGACTACCATCAGGGGTTCACCCTCGCTACTCTTTTTATTTGAGCAGTAAAACCCAAGAGGCGGAAGGGAGGAATCAAATATCTCAGGGATCATAATTTTACTTTTAACTCACATTTGCTGCTTATTTCCACATGATAAGATATACAGGTCCTGCTGTAGATATTAAAACCTTTTTGTAGATCTAGAAATCTAAAGTCTAGCTTTAACTTAGGATCTTAGATTAGATTTCAATTACGAATATTCGTGATTCCGATTTTAGATTACGAGATAAGAACTAGGGCTTAATACTAAAATTAAATCCTAGCCCTACTATAGTTTAAACTTAAGATAAAGTAAAACGTTTTTTTTTTGTTTTTCTAAGTCCCTAAGGACTTACAACTACGGGTATTTCCTTGATTCCAGCAATCTTGATTCCAGCAGCGTTAGAACTAAGACCTAAGCCTAAAACTAGTTCCCAGCCCTACTAATTGAATCTTATGAGAAAGTACCTAAATACAGTTCCTTTCCTTCCAAGTAGTTCTTAAATATACTTTCCAATTACGTATATTCTTGATTCCGATTTAGGCTATGAGGTAAGATCTAGAGCTTAATCCTAATACTATTCTAGATCCTGGCGCTACTGTTTGATCTTATGAAAGAGTATATACAGTTCGTTTATTTTTAAGTTCCTGAACCTAATTTCCGGTCTAGGCAATGTGGTAGTGGTTAATATTAATTAGAACATATTAGAACCCTACTAGTTCAATCTTATACAGGGTGTCTAATATATTAGGGCCTGATTTAAAATGGCCATTTTTCGAAGTCCCTAAACATAATAGTTTCTAATTAAGATACACTCCGGTTTGTAATACGAGATACGAACTAGGGATTGAACCTAAGGATAAATGGGGATCAAAAGAACTAGCTTTCAAGTTTCTAATCTTTGATGCGAAGCAAGATTTGTTTAATCTTGAATCTTGAATAGAGTTTGAACTTAATCACAGGTAAAAAGGAAATAAGATTTCACTAACGTAAACTTAAAACGAACAAGCTTCCAGAATAACTTACATAAAACTTGCTCATAATCCATTCTAATAATTTAAAAAAAAACTGTACCTATATACCTAGTTTTTTCTATACCAAATTCGTAACTAAAACGAATAGTGATTGCAAAAATGGAAAACCCAAATGTCTCATTCTAGAATCGTGGGGAATTTCCTCATCGTTGAGCAAATCCTAAAAGCCAAAGGCACTCGTAATAACAGTTATGAGTGGAGAAATAATTACAAGGAGCTGGAAAATCTTACTTTATATCCCTGGCACGACATTCACAAATTGCTGTGTCCAACCGAATGAGGTGGTCTTTTAACGGTGTGCTGAAAATGGAATGACATGGCATATTAAAAGTGTCGGCGTGTCCAATAAAAGACGCTTCGTGATTTTGGCGCGCGTTTCGTCAATTCTGGCGATTCCACGTGTTTAGATCAATAGATTTTTGCCAAGGAACATCATGGGGACTGACAAGACACCCAGGCCCAAAAGAAAAGTGCGTGTGAGTGTCGTAAATCGGGCGAATTTATGCTCCTGTCACCGATTACATGTCGCGTGACAGAATCGCGTATAAATTCCCGAAGAGTCACCCAAACTTGGAATTGGAACCCCTAATGTTAACGATCCCACTGAATGGGTGGCGGAAACTCCTGGCGATTTGTCATTTTGTTCAGCTCGTTGGGGATGTTCTCCGGCCGGAAAGGGTACTTGTCACTCTCGTCCGAAGCAAATGGGAGGCAACCAGGGGCAAAATCACTCATTGATAAGATTGCGAGGAAATTATCTAAATCGACTACAAGGAATCATTAGCATAGCTCGACTTTTATTAGGTTCGATGTTGTTAAGCAAGTTAAGCAATAGATTTAATTAATTTCGTAGCTAGTGCTGCCATCTAGGCTCCAAAGGTATATTTCCCAATTTCATTATATGTTTATGTATATAATTTCCAAGAGAAAATCCTTCGGAGTTCGACTCTGTGCAAATGTGTGGGACAGTAAAAAATTGGCATGTGATATTACCTGGTAAGGAGTAGGTACTTTCGTGCTGAGACCTAGTTAAAGTTAGTGGAAAAGAGTTCTTTCCTTTGCTCCGGTTTTTTTTTATTTATACAACCATCATTTATGCACAACTGTGCTGAGACTTTATTAATTCCCGTGACATAAAAGTATACAACAAACATGGCATAATATTTCCGAAGGGTTTGTCTTTCATGCCTTTTCGTGGCGTGACCCATGGCTGGGGGTCGGTGGAGAGGCGCAAAGGAACTGCCTTGCGTGTGTTATTCGCTGAATTTGACTTTCGAGTGGAGTCCCAGATAACAAATGACACTTTTATTGATAAATAGATTATACTGAATAAACATGGGTGGGCGATATGGCTGAGGGTATAAAAAAAGGCGAGATAAAGTACCTTTTGAGCTTTGGTCGAGGACCGCCTTATTCGAGTCACCATCACAAGCCGTCCTAATTCACTTTTTCTCGTGCATCGCAAATACTCGCAATTTTCATCCCCAGTTGAGCCCCCCTTTCTGTGGTCACTCGCTCCTCTCACACTCAAGAACGGGAGAAGCAAAAAAGTCACCACGAAAGTTGGTAACTCGAAAGTCGTAGAGAGGAATGGACAAAATCGAGGTAAAGCAAAACCGTTTACATGATTATGGAAGATGGGGAAGCCTATAAGAGAGATAAAGGCATATTTTGCTTTGTTAAGATACTTGGAATACATAAAAAGTATTAGGATTATGAGTTTTTGGACTTATAGGTTCTTAGATTTTGATCTAGGATTTTAGAATGTTAAGTTATAGCCTTGGTAGGGCTATATCTGGAAAAAAATTCGGTAAGTCTAGATTCATTCAAGTTTAAGAACTTAATCGTCATTTCAATGAATAAACTTAAGAAAATTTGGTTTTATGGTTTGGAAAATATGGTTTACCTAAAGATACATAGAACCAGTAAAAGATAGAACTAGGAATAAGCTTTTTTTCTACTATTAGAGTTTAATTAATCAAGTTCCGGTAAGGCTATGTCCGAAAGATTACAAGAAATGATCTTGGACTTATTCAGAAAAACTTAACAGTCATTTCGAAGATTAAAATTAAGGATGTTTAGGTAGAAATTTAGGTCAAAATTTAAGATTTTATCGTCATAAAGTTTGGATTTGAAGCCAAATCAAGTTTTAATCTTAAACATTTAAATTAAGATACTTTAAAAGTCTACTCTGAACGGATTTTCTCGCTTAATGGTTTGCAAAATTTGTTATTCTAATAAAAATTAAAAAAAAAACTTTTTAAACGTATCTTCAATTAACTTTTATGAAAAGACTTAGTTAACATTTTATTCCAGAGTTTGGTATTTGTTTGGTAAATTTACAAAATAATTACAAAAGATTTCGAATTTGTTTCGAGTTTGTCATTTTTTTAAATTAGAAAGGTTTCTTACAAACTTTTATATTGTTCTTTTAGACAAAATTGAAATAAAAAACTTTAAAAATATTTTACAAAATTTAACAAGTAATTTCATTCAGAGTACAGAACAGGATAGACCATTCCTCTCCTCAACTTCATTTCAAGTGAAACCACAAAGTGTGACTGTTGAGGCCTCCTCGAGTATCAGTGAGATAAAAAGAAGTTTATCATCTCACTCAATCTGCTGCCCAGGGATTGAAGTGAAACACAACTTTTCATAGGGATTTTCCTTTTCCTGGCCACCAAGGATGTTTTTTTCCCCGCCAAGACCAGTGTGTGTGTATTTTTTGTGACACTTTCCCATATGCTGGGGCGACTTTTGTGATTTTCTGGTGTCATCATCATTAAACAAAGAACCAACGAAAACGTTTCCATCATCCCCAAGTTGCTTCTACACCAAAAACTTCTAACACATCCCCCTGACATCAAAAACAATTTAGCACAGAAAACATTCCACCGGACACTGAGGTGGACGAGGAGCTTGGAGATGAAAAAAAAAGTGTCCCAGGGAGGGAAATCCATCGAGGACCTCTTCACAGGACATTTGATGGCGTCCGTTGGCTCTTAGAATTGCAAATCAAAAAAGTACCCCCGAATCAAACGCACACATTGGGTGAAATGCTCAATTCCAATTCACCCTTATCGCTCAATGGGTGGGCGATAACACCCCCCGACAGTTGAGAATATCTTGGCCAAGTTGCTGCTTCACGGAAGTCTCACGCATCTTGTCTAAATTTGAAGACGACATAAAATCCATATCATTTTATTCTCACATCGTAAATTTTTGTGAAAGAAAAAACACTTTGGTCTTTATGACTATCTTTTTCTTATTGATCTGTAAAATTCATCTACAATTTCTTCGAGCTCTCATTGGCAAACTAACCTGGCCTAGAACACGCAAATTCAACACAAAAGACCTGGAAATCTTGGGGGATAAGGCACTGTAAGCCCAGCTGATGATTTATGGAGTCATCCCGAACCCCGTTCGCCTCATTACAATACGACTGGTGTGTCTCCGGCGTCGTCCATCATTCACGCAGAAATATCCAGGAACGTGCAGAGGAAGGAGGACCGACCAGGCAAAAAAAAATGAATCCCAAGTGCACGCGTCTTCCACCCTCGACCACATTCGCATAAATGATGCGGG
This sequence comes from Phlebotomus perniciosus, assembly GCA_918844115.2. Taxonomy (NCBI): domain Eukaryota; kingdom Metazoa; phylum Arthropoda; class Insecta; order Diptera; family Psychodidae; genus Phlebotomus; species Phlebotomus perniciosus. Next base: position 7,875 of record CAKKOB020001495.1, read on the forward strand.
CTACGGCAAGGAGGCCACCAAAATGGCGATGATGATGGTTTATTGCATATAAAGGGGCCATTTGGAGGGATAATGTATGCCGGACACGTCCTCCACATGCGGTACAAGCCACCCCTTCGCTGTGCCCCCACAGGAGTCATTGGAGGAGCACTGAAAAATTGTCCCTCATACGAACGCAGTGACTCATATTGTGTGCAAATCATTCCTGCCCGTTAATCCTTTGCCGAAGCGTTGAACTTGAGGAATTCCCGAGAACTTATCATCAAAACACCCAAAATTCCATCTAAAGGCTCGGCGTTTTTGTTCTTTAGTCTTTCAATGAGGGTGAAACATAAGAAAAAAATCCGCATCGTCATGTTCGTTCCATTTAATTAATTCCGGAATATTTCGTTGATTGATTGAGACATTTTCTTTTGGCTAAAATGCCCGCCAAGGTTTCCCGTGAATACGCAAACGAGGAGAATTAACCCTTCAACACGCCCCCAATTCTTCTAATTGCCGCCATGAATCAGCATCGGCGCCATTCTTTCCCCGAACAGAAGAAGAAAAAGCAAAAAAAAGCATTGCGAGGGAAAATTACAAAGAAAGGGGTGGAAAGGAATTGCATTTGGCCCACCCCAGTAAGAAGAATTTGCTCAAAAGAAGCCACAGAGGGATAGCATAATGAGTTTAGGGATATAAAAGTGAGGAAAAGGGGTAATTGAATGAGGCACGAATCAGACAAAAAAAACTACCCTCGTCATCACCGTCAATTGCTTGTATCAACAAATTAAAGGGGTAAAAGTTTTGTTTGAGCTGCTCAACTTTTTTTCAATATTGGTTTCGTTTTTTATGACACCGCAGGTAATTGTCTGAACGTTTTTTTTTTTCTTTACAGGTGGAAAGGGTAAAAAATCTCGGTTCTTTCTCTGATTGTTAATATATTGAACAAAAAAAAAAGTGAAAATAGGTTTATTTTTGTTTAAATAAGACTTTTATGATTGTAAAAAGGTTGCTGAAAAAGTCTTTTGTCTGAATAATAAACTTTATTTAAATTATCAAATTAATAATTCTTTATGACTTCATTTTTATATTATCACGCGTAAAATTATTCATCCAAAAATTCAAGTCCACGAAAAAACAAATTTCCACGAGTCGGTAATTTGTTTGAAAGTGCCCCGCCTTGGGGCACTCTCAAACAGGGCTGTTTCTCGCCCCATTTTTTAAGAAAATGAGACTAAACTACTATTTAATTAAATGTCTTAATAATATACATATTTAGTTAAATTATTGTCTCTCCAATGCTTTTAGTTCCAATTTTTGACATTTTTCTCAAAATGTTAATATTTTTATTTTTTCATATTTTTCTCAATTTAAAGGTTTTATTTGGTTGTTTTTGTTACTTTACATAATTAGAAAATAAACTTAGTCATATATCTTGTTTTATGTTATGTATTTTAGTCTCTCCTGCTCCAAAAACTTGCCAGTAAAAAGACTTGTTTGAAACTGCCCCGCTCTCCCTATTCTAAGGCTTTTTAGAATAAATTTTAGGTGAATTTTAATACACTTTTCCCAAAAACCTGACCCGCATGTCTGGTTATGAAATCCTTGAGGGGATCACTGATATGACGAAACCATCGGGGAAATGGAGAAAAATATTATGTGACCGCATTCATACAGTAATTTAGAGATACCACACTAAATTAGCTATTAATCATTATTCTCTGTCTCGTTTGTATTCCCTCGTTCCCGGTGACCTCTGTGCCAGAAAAAGAGAGATTATTTGTCGTGTAGCAGAATGCGATATCAGTTGAGAGACACTTTTCCACCCTCATTTTCCCGGAGACTTTATCAAATTTCCAAAATTCAACCTCATATATATGATGAGATCGAGTATGAGGGTGTGCATGAGCAAATGAGGGTCCTGGCAGTAGATTTTCCAGAATCAACCCTTGTTGAGTCACCCTCCATTGACCGAAGAGTTGCGAGGGTGAAGAAGTGCTTTTAATTGTACCACCGTGTGTGCAAAAACAATGTGAATTTTCATCAATCTGTGTCCATTTCAAATTGATCAATTTGTCGGATACTCCGTTATATATTTTGTATGGCAAATCGAGAAGTGGCTGTTAGGGCCTTCGACATTTGTGGGGTTGCAGAGAGACTTGTTGTGCTGCGAAAATAGGACCATATTTTAGCTGTGTTGCTCATCAAGCCAACTGGTGGCGGCAATAAATCTCTCAGAGTCTATAAATTTTTATTATTTGTCTGTTTTGATGTTGGCATTGCCTATTTTGGCAATTGTACCTCAAGTCCCTGGACTTGATTGCCCTATATAGAACTGGGTTCTAGAAGGGTGATGAAGCCAATTATAATTACAAGTGTTAAAGTGGCAAAAGATGAATCTGACAGAGCAAAAAGTTGACACAAACATGTCGAAAAGGTTGTTTCAACAATTCACACCAACTTGTTTATTTGATCATGTCTGGCAAAGGGGTTGTCACGACGTAATTAATAGCTTCAGCAATCTCACTTTCCTACAGACAAAATATCCCCTTTCAAATTCAGTAACGAAATTATCACATGTGCATTTTATTTATTTGTTTATCCATCGAGAACTCGTCTCCTCGCAATTTACCACCTTACCCTCCACTCTTGATACAGCCATCCATTTACAGAGCATTCAGCACAGACATTCTAATTTCTTCCAGCCGGAAAATCACCCCCTGTTGAATTTCTTGAGCATGAAAATGTAATTGTGTAAATATTAAAACACCGAAGCGTGCAAGAATATAAATCAAGATTAAAAATTTTAATCAAGAACTTTGCAATTAGAATTCAAATTAATTTCCACTTATCATCATTTTACAATCTTCAATAATGAGCTCCAGGGGTGAGAGTGAAATACTTTCACTTGGAATGGGCGAGAATAAGTGACTGCACAAGGCGATGGAAATTCCATGAGTCACTTGTACATATCCCCTGGGCTCGCAGATAACGAACACTATTAGCTTGACTTTGTTATAGCAGCAAAATTGCAATTTTGTATAATCTTTTAACAGAACGACAACAAATAAGAGACCTCAGTTTATTATCCTGAAAATTCCTTAAAAATCCTTTTAGGTACTGTATTAGGTAGTTGTTTTGCCTTGAACAAGGGTATTAGCGTGGGAATGGGATGGCTGATGAAATATAAAAATTCAAATGTTTTACCTTTTTCCGGATGATGGGAAGTCATCGATTCAGCAAAATTAGGGATGAGATTTCACCCTAAAGATTTTCCTTTTTTTGTGCCTCATGGATTTGCTACATCCGACACTTCAATTATTTGGATCCTGCTCAAGAGATAAAGGTATGAGTGGAGAAATTTCCAATGCTATAAAAATGTCCAAATGATCCCTGGGAAGGAAAGTGAAATATCCCTTTTTTTGGGGCACCAAGACGAGGGAAGTCTTCTCGAAAGACATTTTAGGGCATTTGGAAGAACATTAATTCCTTCTCATTCTCCTATTTTAGCTGAATTTGATTTACTTTCGCAGAATTCAGGGTGGAATCCGGATGAGAGACTTCACCATAAACAAACATGCAAATGGGGTGGCTAGACACCGTCTTTGGCTCTCTGCCACTCTTCCCGCCCATCTGACTGTCAGGAGGAGGTCGATGCATGTGGCCACTACATGGTTGGGTAAAAAAGCTCCCACCTCAAAGCACAAAAGCCTCCCTTGCACCGATGAGTGGCGATGGAACTGTATGGGATGAAATGTCTGGATAGGAATGTCTGTCAGTGTATATGTGCAAATGCACATGAAATACATTTTGTTTTTGCATAAAATAACAATAATAATGTAAATGTTCAACGCGATGCAGTGGCTATAAGGGAGACAGAGAGAATGAAACACGCGTTAGACCGGAACTTGATTTAGATGGTGCTGATGCAGAACAGTGATTTCTGACAATGGCTCAGCATTAAAAATTGAAATGAAAGAGTTTTAAAAGGAGGATATATTGGTAGGAGTCTATGAAATGATTTTTTTCTCTACCTATAATAACGCCCACAAGTATGGGGGGTGAAATATTCGAAATCAATTCACAAAGTGAAAATTTTCAGTATTGAAACAATTGTTATTCATAATGAACATATTCATCATTGATTAATTTGACCTATTTAAATCGGACTAAAAGTTTTGATATTCATATTATAGATTCTTTTATGGTTTCTGGAACAAAAGAAAATTCTGTTGATTATTCATGGTTAAAAACTTGGTTAAAAAAGCTTTGAAGATATCTCTATAAATCCTATAAAAATTTTATAGGCTTTAAATTCGTTTGCTGTTTGTTGTTGTTGTTGTTCCAATTATTGTTTCGTTGTTGTTTCGTCGTTACTTCGATTTATTCGCATCTATTAGGACTTCCTAGAACGCTCGCGCATTTCCATGTACATATACACCATTTCTAACAACAATATTCCCCCTTGTTGTAAACCAATCTGAAGACCTTTTCTTTTATTTAACAGATGCAATTACTTTTCTGTGAAACACTGATAAATTCTGTTGAGAACTTTAAAGTGGAAAAAGCCTCCCTTTAATCGCATTACTTTACTGGGTGTGAAATCCTGTAGGTATAAATCCTGGGGAAATTTAGGAGTTTTTTTTTCATTCACGAAAGAATATATTTTTCTCTTCAAATGATAAAATATACGGCGGCTCTGCATGACGCACAGCCCACCAGGCCCACTCGTGGCGCACATGAATATTAAAGAAAGTCACATAATGGCGTTGGGAGGATTTCTCGAGTGTGTTGACGAGGTGGTTGAAGTGCGTGCTGCCAGTGCAGGCTATATAGCACAGTCTCCCTTAACATTACAGCAATTATACAGCTCTGAGGCCATTTATCACAATCGCAATCATAACACCCATGAATAGTCCAACACACACGTTCCACCGATTTTATATACAACGAAATTTGTGGTACATTCATGACTCTCTTTTCGTCCCACACTTGGGGTTGCACAGGGTGGATTTCACGCTATCTCACCCATCGCTGGTGAGGGGGACTCGCTGGAGCTGCAAAATTCCTATATATGTATGTCTATTTCCGGATTCTAAGTGGAAACGAGAAACTGCTGCTCGAGCTTTCGAAACCATGTGGATATCTCCAAAATTTTACATTGGGAGATGGTCAAGTTTCTTTGAGCAGCCCCAAAGCAGAATTCTCGTTTAAGTGTATTTCACACCGTAGTTAATAAAATTTATAATAATTTGATAACAAAATTAAAAAATTGGAAATATATAGAAATATGCGTTTTCTTATATATAGCGCGTTGTGTTGATGATTTAAAGTAATAAAGAGTTCTTAAGCGTTCTGTATTGGTTCAGCTCATCCAATGTGATGTCACCTTTAGCTGCACATTCTCCACCCACTGGTCATACATTTTAAATGCAATTCAGCTCAACCACAGGACAGCAAGAGCCTCGGAAGGAGGGTAGAAACAGTGCAAACATCTATTGCAACATTTTACATGCACCCTCAATCGTTTTGCAAGGCTATCCTATAACAAACTATCCCCAAAATTTGCAGCTCAGCCCCCTTTTCCCCAATAGAACTAGAGAGTGTTCTCGAGAGAAAAATAGTCATTGCGAAAATGGGCGAGAGAAATGATTTCTCTGCAGAATGCCTTGCAAAATCCCCAATATTTTCTGCAGAGAAAATTGCACAACGTCTTTTTTTTTCATCCCAGGAACACAACTGGAATCGTGGACCTAGGAAAGCGAGGAGAACCCAAGAAGATGTTGGTGTAACATTAGTTAAATTTACTTCAATGCAGATTTTCGCACAGAGAGAAGATTCCTTTTCGGCAATTTATGTGTGCCTTTGCTGGGTCAACAAATATTCCATTTGTCTGCAGAAATCCTTTAGCATATCAATAAATTAAACTTGAAGTTCTATATCAAGATATTCGCCCTGAAATTACTTTATTTGAACTTTTAATGTAAAATTTATAAAGAATATTTGGAAAAGATGATTGGAAACATAAGTGAAAGAAAACATCTTGAATTTTGTAAGCAAAATGTTTAATAACCAGAAGATTATTAATAAACCTTTAAATATTTCCTCATTCATTCTTTATGAGAGTCATTACGCTGTTTCATTGAGTATTTTATGGTTTTCTGCGGCGATATAATATACAGTCTCTATTGTGCTGTTTCACGATGGACCAAATCTTGTGAGCGTTTCAGCACGATTTGGATTCACGCAGGACACGTGAATCTCTCACATCTCAATCTGTATGGAATGTGTACATCCTTTTTGGAGGAAAAAAGCTCTCACCTCCACGCAAGAGAGGAATAAATTTCGAAAGGCATTGTCTGACACAGGATCGTTTATTATCATCGTCTACCGAATAAGGAGAAGATCTAAATTGATTATTTCGACACGAACAGGATTTATTCGGGATGAAAAAACGTGGGACATGGGCGATGATTAATTTATTGAGTTGTAATATCTCTGCGTATTCGGTTTTTATGACACACAACACCATAATGAGAATTTTCCCACTCTTTTTTTCACCGGAGGCTGCCCCGGATTCGACTCCGGAGGTGGTTTCCATAGCCGCCCCGTTTGTAGGTTTACGACCATCCCTGAAAATGGGAATAAGGTGACCGAAGAAACCCCATTTAATAATAAATAGCAGGTCGACACGCTACTAAATTATTATTTCATGTTTTTGTCAAGTTTCTTCTTAAGCTTTTTTTCTCTCGCTCCTACTTCATCCACCAGCAATCACTCTCATCCTATATTCTCTTTCTCCATACGATGAAAAAAAGGTATATAATCAGAAATTCAATCACGAAACTCCTGCCATAAACATCAAGGTATAAATAGCAAGAAATGCTCATCAATTGAGCAATGAAGAGCTCTCAATCGATGCGTTAATAATTATTTCTTTCCTTAGTGTTGAAGAAAAGGAGGAAAAAGCTCAAACGAGCTTTTTTGTACATCCAAACACACGCTATGTTGGGAATATTCCCAAATTAATGCAAAAGGTGAAAGATCATTTTGCCCACTGAACCGGAGCGAATGGAGGAAAAAGTTTATATAAAATAGATAAAATACATAAATGAAAAAGCATAAAGCAGAGCGGAAAAATGAATATTTATTTTATTTATTTCATGCATGTGGTATTTAATAATATTCTTTGCTTAAAGCTATTTTGTTTAAAATGATGAATGAAATGTGGAAGCTTGGTTAACCGTTTCTTTTTTTCTATTAAAAATCTATAATAAGGGTATATTTAAATTTGATGAGTAAAGTATTAAATACATTATTTGTAAGGCGAATTAAATTATTTATTATAAAATGACAAGTAAAATGAGATAGAACCTCGCGAAGAGAATGGGGTAGATATATCGTTCACATTTAAAGGCGAGTATTATGCAATTGTCATGGAAAACTCCTCCTTCAAGTGGATGGCATCGTGTGTAAAAAAATGATAGTATAAATTATACCTATCTGGTGCTTTAATCTACGAGGGTTACATGCTAAATTGACATTCAGCGACGACAGAAACACGCACACACCCTTCGACAGTATCGTGTAATTTCACCAATGCCGATGCTGGGGGTTGTTTTAATTGTGTTCAGTGATTATTTATATGACAGCTGTCATATTGCACCACTGCCTGAATACATGAAATTGAAAATTTTGCATTACAAATGCTTTTGATTCTCTTTTTTATCCACACACACACACACAGAAACACTCACTGAAGGGGAGGGCCAAAACCGCCCCGAGACACACTATGTGACATATATCGAAATTTGAGTGTGACATGTGAATTAAATACATTGTAATGAGAGATTCCTCGGAGTGCAATTTTTTCCGCAGGAATGAATCCTTTTGGGAAAAGTGTCTGATTGACGTGTTCCTTCACGCTTCAGGGCAAAAATGCACTTAATACGAAGAGGGTGAGTCATGACGAATTACTAACATGATTGTATTAAATGGGATTTTAATCAATTTGGCTCCTAAAAGGGTTCTCTTATGAATACAGGAGTGACAGTTTTATTTTCCGCGTGTGAAATTCAAAATGTGAAGTGTTTCATTCATTTTCCCTCCTCTACTTTTTTATATAAACCTCTTTCGGCTCATTGAACTGATTTTTAGTGGAAACTTTCATCTCTTGACATCTTTCATGGCAGCTTCAACGTATTTTTTTACCCATCCACATCTCCTCTAGCTTTTCTACACTTCACCTCCAAAACATGACACGAATTTTATTTATTTTCGAAAGAGGAGAAAAATTGCGGGAAGCAAAAAAATGTTGAGTTTCTCCAGCACAATAAATACGTTTTCCGATGCCAACATCTGCATAAACATTCAAATAGAAAGAATTTTATAAAGTGGTATGAAAATCATTCAAGAGGAAAAAATACGCGCCCTGACAAGGGTTATCATTGCTTTTCTAAACATTCAAAAGTGGTGAATGTTGCAAATACTCTGGGTGAAAAGCTTCTCAATGTCATTTCCCGACTTGAAGGGGTGGAAGGAGATAAGAAACGTGAAAAATATGTTTAAATAACGAAAATAAGTGTGGAAAATTGCCAAGTTCTTCATTTTGGCGGAAATCCTTTGTTAATTTGGCAGAAAGAAAGAAAAAAGTGGATTTATTGTGAGATAAAAGTCCAATTGAAGAAACTTTTTCTTTTCACCCTCAAGGGGAGCTACAGTTAAATTTAAAAGAAGAACTGAGATTTTAAAGAGCTAAAAAAGATTGTTCGGCCGAGGCATTGGTATTTGAATTTCTTATATATTCAGCGATACAAAATTCATGTTTTATCGATATATTTCCAACATGAGGAGTTTTAATTAATAAATATGAATGCTGACATGCAGGAGGTCTTTTATACAATATCCTTTTTCATGGAATTTCCCCGATGGAGAAGTAAAATCAAATATACCAACCGCTGTGAATTCAACCCATATTATTGTCAACGGGGTTATTCTAAAAGTAGTAGTGGGCAATTACTCGATATAAATTATAGACACAGTCAGCAGTATCAGTTTCATTTGATATGAGTGAATAAATAACTGAGCCTCACGTTTAATGACAATTGCACGTAAAGCCTCCCTCTTGTGTTTCATTTATTGGTGGAACTTGTGCTGCAGCAAATTAGTTTAATTTTCCATTTCTGCTCATTTTAAATACAGCTAACGCGTCTGACATAAAACATTCAAACAGGTAATTGCTATCAATTTGGACTTTTTCAGCCTCAGGAAGAATTAATAACATTTTATTATTTATTATATTATTGTGGGGTTGTCAACGGTTAAAAGGGACACATCAAAAGGGTAATCACATGTTGGATATTCATATTTTTTTTGCAAAACAGTTAACATATAATACATTAAAATATGTAATTTGTAGATCTATACGAAAAGTCTTTCTGAGAAAATACTAAGCCTTGCTAAATAGTTGAAATATCGTCCTCTGTTAAGAATGCGTGTTAGACTAAGAAAATAAATATTAATTGATTGCATTCATTAAAAATAAAAAAAAACTGTTTCTATAGTCAGTATTCCAAACCAATTCAAGTCAATATTCAATTCAATTAATTAATATTTGTGTTAATATCAGCGGAAAGTATGGAATAATGTCAATACCAGAAGTATATTTAATGTAAAGTTTCAAAACCTTTGTGACTCGATATACATACCACAAAATGGACAGCTCGTTCCTCTCACTTGCAATTGCAAGCAAATTAATTAAATGTCCCACCCACTCGTCCCTCCTGTTGGTTCTTTATTGATGCATTTTATTCCAGCACCAGAGCAATTCCATGAAAAGAAAATTAATAGTGCGCTGGAGAAAAATCACTCTGGCAGCAAATCCCTATTCGCATGTCGCAAACAAATCTCTTGGATTTAGATGTGAATAACTCTTGGAAATCATCATGAAATTTGCTAATTTCTCTGTCAAAAACATAACCTTTGTGTTGGCATTTTCTCTAAATTGGATTTAAGGAAAAAAAAGTAGTATTGTGTTGACGATGGAAAAGATGTTTTTCTGTTGCTTTCTAAAGACCCAATTATATTTAGGAAATAAACGTGCTACATCCTAATACATAAAGCCAAGTGTGCATATCTGAATTGGCCTGATCACCCCCAAACCATTAAATCTAGACCGGACGCGACTCCAGGAGTCCGAAAATACCCATCTCCAAAATGTTTGTCTGTCTGTCTGTCTGTCTGTCAGTGCGTACGCGCATCACGGCCAAACGGCTGAACCGATCCGGATGATATTTGGCATAGGTATAGTTGGCATCACAGGTTGGGACATAGGCTATATGAAAACACACCCCGCCTCCCCTATCTGGTAACTCCCATACGAATTTAGCACTTTTTTCGACATTTTTGACTTTTTGACCATAAAAATGAAGCGATAGCTGGTCACGATGTACGATAGGGTAGATCAGAATGGGTACACCTACAACTCCATACTATAGGGGAAGGCCCCATCATCCCCTATTAGTAACTTTCATACAGATTTTCCATTTTTTCAGACAATTTCGACTTTTTATCACTAAGATGATGCGCTAGCGGCTCACAATGTATGAAGGGGTTAATTGGGGTAACGTGGCCTGTAACTTAACATTATAGGGGATTGCCCCCTCCACGCCCTTTTGGAACTTTTCATTCAAAGATCCCCTATTTTTGACTTTTTATCTGTTAAATGAATCTTCTCAATCAATTTAACGAACCCAAGTTACTACACAATCCACAAACCACGCAAAGAGAGGCGCGAAGCGCCTCGTAATTCATATAATGAATTTATTCCATGTGATAAATTTTCTGGTTTTTATTTGAAACCTTGTTTCGCCACAAGAAATTCATGTTTCTCTTGATTAATTCAAATTTATTCCCATAAAATGCAAATTCTCTTTACCCATCGCAATTATCCTTGTTGTACACCCCCCGAAAATTACTCCCGCAATATGGATTCTCCTTGGTTGGGTTTGGGGTGAAAATCAACTAAATGACTCCGCCATAGTATTTCTAATATCCGCTCCACAAATGCCACGATATCGTGTGAAATTATCACGCTTTGGCTGTGCTTTTCCCCAGACCAAAAAAGTTCGCCACCTTATCTGTGATATCCGGTGTGTCCGTTTTGGTGGCGGAAAGGGGTCGCAATGTGAGCTTTATCGCTCGTGCCATCCTCTATTTAGTTAATTTGTGTTTCACCCAGTGAAATCACAACTCGCGATTTCAGATGGACGATACGCGGGGCAAAAAGACACCACGAGGTGTGAGTGAGGTGTCGATAAAACTCAACTAAACACAAGATAAAAGACTGAGATAGCAGAAAATAGGAAAAATATTGTTCATATTCACCTTGTTCCGATGGAAACCCCGTGTTGGGGAGGAATAAAAAAAAGAGAAACGTGGGAAAAGTGTATTATATACTAAAGTGGGGCAATCAAAGTGCTAATATTTCAGCGTTATGCAGAGTAGAAAGAAGCAGGGTGAAAAGGAGGGTTGGAAAAACGACTGAAAAAAAACAACAAAATGTTCTGGGTGTATGATGAAAAATGATACTGTATGACGTCACATCAATCGTGTTGAAAATTTAATCAACTCTTATAATTTTTCACTTTTTTGTGCTCAAAAAACATTTCGATGAAATGGAAATTTAGAATAAATACGTTCATGATAAACTTAATCTCTGCGATACGCGAATTGAGAGCTTTTGAAGGTTTTAAAAGTTAATGACAAGAAAAGAAAATCCGTGAGGATTTTCTATGCTTCGGCACTAGAGTTCTCATTTAAGGAATAAATTAATGGGAGAAGAGTTTAATCCTTCTATCGGAAAAAGCTTTTTATTCGGCTTTACTGGGTGTTGTCTTTGAATACAGACTCTCATCAAATATTTAAATTAGTGCTCCAAAGAAAATCCGTTTCATGACAAATTTTTATTACCATGTCCGAGACATGACAAATTTTTATTACCTATATTCTATTTTTTATTGCAATTATTATATATTTTTTGCAATTAATAAGTATTCTTAGATATAAGTATTCTTAAATATTTAATTTTTTATTTCCAATTTTGAATTTCGGGACTATTATATATATATATAGTGATCTCTTTCTCAAGATACACAATTTCCGACCCTAATACATATCTGCCCCCTGTCCCCAAATGTTGCAAAACATGGGAGGGCAAAGAGGAAAGGAAAATCGACAAAGGTGGTTTGAAAAAAGTGGCACAAGTTGCGTGTCAATGTTTTATTTTTTTTTACTGTTGATGAGGGTGAAGGAGAGCTCTTCTTGCTCCATGGCAAAACAACCATCAATTCCATCCCCATATATTTCTCTCCGTGAAATCACGTGAAATATTCAACCATGAGAGTCATTTTCTACGTGAGCAGAAGAGATCTGCAGGCTTTCAGGTGCTTCAATTGATATTCTCAGTCAGTTTGAAATGGAAAATTTTCACTGGTCTACATTTACAATTGCTAATCAATATTTCATGTTAAGTGTATTTTAGTATGGTATTATTGGAGCTACTTGGCGCACCATATGTGATTTGATTGCAATTTTAACAGGCTGAATGTTAATATAACGCTATATTGCAAATGAATTTCCAACTAACAAGGGTAGGTCATTAAGAGTATTTACTGACAAATTGAATAAACATTGCGCTGGGTATTGGTTAATTTGTACAAATACTCTTTGATTTAAAATTCCTCTGTTGGTATTAGGCTTAAAATTTTGATGAAATTCCAATGAAATTCTGCAGATGTGACTTTGTACAAACGACATTTGAATGACCTACCTCTGGTGCATCCCGAACGGACCACTATAACACTCTTGGCCACCCAGCCACCCACTGAGGGAGTCGAAACACCGAGCGGTAGAGGCCCATGAATAAATGCATTGCACTGCAATGATGACTGCAAGTTGCGGAAATCGATATTTTGTCGTGCACCAGCAACTTTCGAGGCGTCAACAGACAAATTTAGATTACCCCAAACTCCCTGAAAAAGCAATTAAAACGACTTCAATTTAGCACATTTTTCCACATTCCATATATCAAATTTTCCATCCAACACCTCTGAAAACACCTCCACTAGGTGTTTAATTCACAATGTGGAGGAGAAATCAATTTGGAAAATCGAAATGGTCCAATAATTTTCCTCGCCTGATAAATGTCCTCAATTGCTTCGTTCCACGTAATCAGATAAATCAAAGGCAATCAATGAGATTTTCAGGACATAAAACGTAACTTCAGGTGTCTATCTTAATTGGCAGACTCAGCTAAAAAAAATTAATTGATTTGCGATGCTCTTGACTGCCACCTAAAAGCCCTAACAAATAACAAACAAATTACCTCAAGGAGAAAAACTTCAGTCAGTAAATTATTGGGATTTATTACTTGACGAAAAGTTATGAGTTTGATTTGAAAGTCGCCTAGATTTTAATGTTTTGTGTGCGTGTCTCGATGTGTTTATTTTTAGGTGATACAAAAGTATTTTCAGAGTTTAATGCCACCGAGAGATGATTTAGGAATTGACAAAATAACCCTCCTATTTATATTGGAGACGGAGCTCCACAGTTGAATTTCACCACCCCTTTTTAAATTTAATCACCACTGAATTCTTCTTCTTATTTTCTATCTGTCAATCTCTCTTCCGTTTTTCTGTAGCTGAATAAAAAGACGCGTGAAATTTAAGTGTGCAGAAATTCATTCTTTTCCACGTCATCCTCCCTCGAATTTGTTCACTTATCAACAAAAAGTGCCCAGATAAGGCTTGGGAAGACGTCTGCAGGAGAATATTGTGCCTATTTCGGGA
>CAKKOB020001497.1:7947-21667 GCA_918844115.2 Phlebotomus perniciosus
ACAGACAGACAGACAAACATTTTGGAGATGGGTATTTTCGGACTCCTGGGATCATGTTCGGTCGAGATTTAATGGTTTGGGGGTGATCAGGCCAATTCAGATATGCACACTCGGCTTTATGTATTAGGATAAGATAATCGAATCAATGAAAGTTTTAGTATCTCTGGGGAAATTGCTTGAAAAGATGGTCAAAAACGTAAAAAATGGATATTTTATTCAAAATATGAATTTGATCGGATTAAAAAGGAATAAAAAGGATAAAATAAATAAGAAATAACTAAGGATCGAACTTGCGATCCACCGAACAAGAACCGCGGATTCTGAACTGCTTAAATTGGTAATAGAAGTGACGACCAGCAAATTTTAATCAAATTTTGGCCTTGGCTTTCCATGGAGCACGTGTAGAATTTTACTCTTAGAAATTAATTATAATTCGTCAATTTTATCCAGATTAAATACTTCCAGAATAATTTAACATGAACGATTAATGGAAAACAAGTGACCAATTTAATGGGGAGGCAAGGCAAAATAAATGAAATTACTCTGCCGAAAGACATCGATAAAATGATAATGAATAATTTATGAGGCAAAATGAAAATTGTTTCAGACTCTCGGCGACGACGCAAGAAATTATTTCTTTATGCACGACAACAATTTCTCAATCTTATTTTCCATGTAAAATGAGTAAAAAGTCATTTTAATTAGGCAATGATTGTTACCTGGCGTTAATTTGTCTCGCCAAACATCAATGGTTTGAGTGACTTTCCCATCGCGCTCGTACATCACCACCAGCCCAATACAGATGAGAGTGATGAAAACGGCGCCCACAATAAGGATACTGACGAAGAGCTTGGACTTGAGGAAGTCCCGGAAGCTAAAGGTGTTTTGTGCCTCGCGCTGTTGTTGCTCACAGAAGCTACTTCGTCGATTGCTGACGTAGACATTGAGTCCTCCGCGGCCGTTATTGGCGCTCTTTAGGTAGTATCTGGGTCCCTGTTGTTGCGCCGCGACGCCCACATCGCGCTCCGTCTCGCTGGCCATGCCACGAATCGGTAGGAAGAGCTCAGCTTCGAGGAGAGAAATGAGTCTTTCGTTAGAGAAATTTTCACAAAAAAAAACCGCGAGAAGGAAGTCAAAAAGAGATGTTCAGTGGGTAAAATTTCGACAAACACTAAACCACTAAGACTAAGTGTTTCTCGTACTGAGGCAATTAAAGCATTTTCATTATAATCTCTGCAATAAAATACCTGATTGTATTGTTGTCAATTGTACATATTTAGAGACCTTTTATCTTGCCATCCGATAACAATTCTCTCCCAACGTTCTCTGTATGAGTGCCTCGCGAGCTTCTACAAAGCAGCCAATTCGTCAATCATTTATGTTTTTTTTTGCTTTCGTGTCTTCCGCCAAAAGATAAAAAGAACATCACATTTTACAGCATCTCGTCTTTTTTTCTCGTCCCAATAGAGCTGAAACAATTGCGCCAAGCACTGCAGCAGATAAAAATCACTCTCGGAGTTTGCCAAGAAAATAATATACTTAGGTACCTTCCCTCAATGGCGAAAGGGGTCAAGGATTTTCACTTGCCCAGAACAATTCTGAAACTCTTTTTTCCGCGCGACGCGAGAGTGAAGAGATATGCGCTAAAGTGCATGATTATAGAATAGAATTATTTAAAATTTAAATAAAAACCTATGAACTTTCTAAAGGCATGTCCAGAGCAAAGTCTCTAAGAGAGCGCATTACAAGGTAATTAGGGAAAAAAGGTGAGAAACCCACATTCAACACTGTCTTGCTCATACATTGTCGGAAAGTTCTTTTTTTTTTCTTGTCTTTTGGTGGTAAATTTCAATCACACTCACTGCACAATGAGTTGGACAGAGCACAAGTGCCTCGATGAAGACTCCACAGATGACTGAAGCTGAATCACAGTGGCTTTCACCGTTCAACACTCGGCGCAACTCCACTTTACAGATTTTCCTTCACGTGCTCAGCGGAGAGCCAAGGCCAATATTTGCTTAAAATTACCGGTCGCCACTTCTAGTGACACTTCAGGTACTTTATACGGTTATTTTAAATAAATCACCAAAATCCGTGGTTAACTGTTTGGTGGGTCGCGAGTTCGATCCTATTTATTTTTATTTTTTTCCCTTTTTCTAAAAAATGTAATTTTGATGTCTTTGAAATATATATTGCCGGTATAAGTCATCTATTTGAATTATCTAGTTAAAAATGTTGGAAATGCTTAATGCTGGAAAAATTGAACCTAAAAAAGTAAAAACAAATTTGAAAGAAATGACTAAGAATCGAACTCGCAATCCATCGAATAAGAAATGCGGTTTATTGTGCCGAGCTAACACTGTGAGCTGATTAAATCGAATAAATATTCTACATTTGTTTTTCTGGCGTTTTTCTTATATTTATAAGATAATATTTGAAGCCTTTTTCTATTTAAAATCTTTAAGATGTTTAAAATAGTAAAAAAAGGGGAAAAATAATTTTATACTCACCAAGGATCGAACTCGCGACCGAACAAGAAGTGAATTGATCAAATTTCTACACTTTTAAAATGGCTAGAAAATATTTTCCAATTATAGGTAATACTTTTTCACTTTTTCTGAAAAACATTTCAAAGCACTTTGAATTTATCACTTTTGTTCAAACACTTCAAAACTGCCATGAACACCACTTTTAATGCAATACTTATTTGCTCTGAGCGCAGAAAATCGCAGGATTCGCCATGGTTTACCCCACAATGAATGGACTCATGTGATCCAGAGCGTTTCCAATTCCAAACAAGCTCTTGCTTTTATTTTTTATTTATTTGGGGAATAAAGAATGAAGGGAAAATAAACTATGAAAATTGTCTTCTTACAATTTTTGTCGTTACATTTTTTTTCTCTCCACCTCCTCTTTACTAATAATAGCAATTTTCCATTCAATTCTGACTCTTCTATGTGAAGGAATTGTGTCACGACTGCCTCATCATGATGACTATTTTTGTCTGGTAAGTTAGATTTTTCTTGCTGTGTATGAAAATTTTTCAAAAAAGCGGATAATAATCTTGCAAATCTTCTCAAAATCTTCACTCCTATATTGGATCATGGTAAAAATTGTCATATAAATCTGTTTCTGTCTCTCTATTTGCTGCTTTGCATATTGCAAAAAAAGAGGTTTCCCTTCAACTGTCCACTCCATGGATTTCTCTTCCTCCTCCTCCTTTTCGCATTTAGAGACAATTTTCTATATAATAGGCGAATAATTAAAAAGTTGGTGTAATAGTAAGAGGGTAATATGTAGAAAATAAAAGTGTATTGTAAGCATTCATCTTCTTCAGCCTGCAAATTGAAATATGTTGAATTTTCTTTTCTTCTCAACTTTTAGATCTCATCGATATCAATCTCTTCGCCATCATCATCATCCACCTTCTTGGCCACCTTCACCGTTGGCGTCTCCTTGCGCAACTCCCCCTTGGCCCGATCATCATACTCAATCTCCACATCGGAGTCCTCCTCATCTGAGGATTCCTCCTCTTCGGCCTCCTGGAGCCACTTGACGAACGGCTGCGCCTTCTCGTGGATCTGCTGGGACACCTCCTTCGACACATACTTCTTGCTCACCTTTGCCGCCCACTCCAGGATTGTCTTCTCCTCCAGGATGTCGCTGTCGTAGAAGAGCTGACAAATTCAACACAGGATTCCATTAGGAAGTTTCTCATTTTTTTCTTCCGAAAAATCCATGAAATTTTCGAAAACTTTGTTATTTTAACTATTTCGTTTTGTTAATTCAAAAATTCTTATCATATCCAGTTTTTTTCTCGCATTACTGCTTTGGTGCAATCACATGGCAATAGTTATAATCAGTTCATTCTCTTAGTTAAATGCTCATCGGCAATTTTAGTGGAAAACCATCCAATTTCCATGAAATATCAGTCAGTTCTACATTTCTGAAGAATCTTTATCAAGAATTTTCCAGATAAGGTAAACTTAAAAGGAGAGCGAATATTGCTAATCAGTCGAATGAGGAGCTTTTGCGCACTGTAAAAGCTTTTAGTTCCTCTGAACAGCATTATCCGCCCTTCTATTAGAGTTTTCCCGGAAATTTCTTGCGTTTCTTCCAACTTTATTAAATTGTCTAAATCCACTTACCTTGAGAATTCCAGCAACCTTGTTCATCAAAGTGGCCGCCTGCAGAGAGATGATCTGCTCAATGCCGCCCATCAAGTAGCGCTGCGCCTTGGGATTGTTGTGGGTGAAGCGCAACAGTAGATTCCGATTCTTCCTCACTTCAGCAATGATATTGGCCGAGAAGAGAAGCTCCGCCAGAACAAGTGGCGCCTTCTGCTGTATATCCAGACGATCAGCCTCCGCCACCAGCTCCTTGTGCACCTGCACATTATCCAACTCTCCGGCATCGCGACGCTTCTTCACCAACTCATAGAAGATATCAAGACGCTCACGCTCACTCCTCTCCGTGTCATCGGAGATTGTCATGCACTTGGCCCCATCCGTGAGATCCTGCATGCGTGCCCTCACCGCCTCCGCTGACACATCCGCGGTCCATGTGTTGTCATCCTCCTCACCAGCTCCCAACGGCACATCTGCCCCATCAACTCCACTTGCATTGGCCGCATCACCATCCCCGGATGCTCCACCCGCATTATTGCTTCCCCCCTCACCATTCTCAACGGCCTTCTTGGAGCGCTTGCTGCGCTTCCCCTCCGTGAGTGACGCCCCCTGAGCCGCCGGATCCATATTCGGTGGATTCTTCAGGATGTACGTGTTCACCTTGTGATTCACCTCAAGCGGCCCATGAAACCCACATGCCTTGCATCCCTGCGATATTGTTCCCTTCTTCGCTGACACCAGCAACTCCGTCTCCGGATTATCGCATTCCGGACACAAAACATACTTCCTGATGAAACCATCCAGCAAATCTTGCAACTTGGCCGCATCATGTGATCCATTCACAATGAAACGCTCATTCTTCGTATCATATTGAGTCTGAGCACCCAATTCACATCCAAAGTACTTGGTCGGATACGTTGCCGGACGTCCCAATGCCTTAGCCACTTCAGCCATATTCACAATCACCGTCTTTATCCCATTCCCCTTGCCCTCCACTTTGGCATTGATCCTCGGCATCTTGTAGCGATAGAAGACATCCGTCACATTGCGATTCACATTTAAGGTACCCATCTTGATGGCTCTTCTTCTTTTCTCTCTCTCTAGAGATCAGCTTTCTTCAACACACAATCAATTGCCTTGCAAAAGTCTGACTGGAAATAAAAAGACAAGGAAAAACTCATAAATCACTCACGAAAAAAGACATAAAAGAGGAAAAGTTCTCCCATCCCATCTGGACTTGTAGGTTTTTTCCTCGCAGTATAAGGAAGCGCTCAAAAAGCGCTTATTGAAGAGATTTCAGTCAACATTTTGGATTTTAAATTCACAAAGAGTGCTTTTTTAAGATATTTTTTTAAGATATTATTTTAAAATTCACAATTTTCAATCAAAAAGGTCATAAAAAAGCGGTATTTTATCGCTTAAATTTTGATATTCTCATAGTTTTAACTTATCCTGTGTCCTAAATTCCGAGAGATTCTTGAAACATTCATAAGTTTCCCTTAAACTCATTCTACATTTTTTTTTTTAACTTTTTAAAACGCTTTTTTGATTTTGTTTATGTGTTTTTGTTCTGAAACCCTTTCTTTGTTTAATGTTTTCTCTCATATAAACGGTTTTCGTGAAAAATCGAGAAAAGCATTTCAAATCCATGCCTAATGCCCTCCCAACTTAGGTACGACGCTACTGAATGTTAAGATGCAAACTCACCACCAAATTTAACTGCTTCTGGAAAATTTACGACTCCTCTTGTGAAAATCACTTTCTCGTGAGTTTTTTGAATGATTTTTCTTCCACTTTTGAATAGTATTATTCCGCCTGGAAATTCTCTGATATTCTCTCCCCGCTCAATTGGGACAATCAGTTGAATGCATCAGCTGGTGTATCCTTGGAGTTCTCTCCACTGTCACCATATGGTTTCCTTTTGTTTTTGTTTTCTCTGCAAAATCTCACTGGATCGTGATGAAACAAATCAATCTTGCAGAATTGAAGTGTGGAAATTTCAGCAAATCCCGTCGATTTGACAACTTTACTAATGATATATGCATATATGAAGAGAGGAGTTATCCTTTTTTCCTTCTTTCTGCTTGCGTCAACTCAAAAAATGGAATAAATCCAACGAAAAAAAATCAAAAAGATAAAGAGGAAAGAGAATCTTCTGGTGAACCAAAATGTCTCTTGATTTTCTCTTTTTCACCCTTTCTTGTGCAAGAAATCCTCTCACTCTTCAGCCTTTCCTGTTTCACCTCCGAGATATTGTCAAACGTTTTCCTTCTGCTTGAAATTCAATTTTGAATATTTTTTCTTTGCTCACTTTTCGCTCCTTACTTTTCCTTTTCTTCTCCTTGGGGTAATTAATTTTTCTTCTTCTTCTTCTTTCCCTCTTGCAAATAAAAAGTTTTTACGCGTTCAAAGTGCGCGTGCTATTGATTTTTTTTTGTGTGTATATTGTTGGTTATTATTGAGACTTTTTTTCCCTCTTTGGGGTCTCACGTTTCTCTGAACGGTTGCAATTTTCGATGCCTATTGCTGGAAAATTTTGAAGTCCTGCAATTAAAAAGAAAAACAACACAGGAAATTCATTCCATTAATATAGATGAGAAGAGAATAATAAGAGCTAGCTAGTCTTTTTGATACCTATGACTTAAACACCGCCTATGAGAAATCATGCACGTTCTGCCACGATGATTTCCTGTGATGGGGGGAGATGGAGGTGTCCCTTTTAGTACTGGTGTTTCTGTTAAATATATAAACACACTCAAATTAATTTCATTCACACTCGAATGAAGTCAAGAAGAAAAAATGAGAGAGAGAGACACAACAGACAAATTTCATCGCAGTGGCAAAAACACACTATCGTGATAATTTACTAGTCATCACCACCAATTTATTATCTCCACGAGATAAGAACCTCCACAAGCTAAAACTAAAATATAAATATCTTTTGCTGATGCTTCATTGACACAGGAAATGGACACAATCAACTTACAATCACCCAAAGAGCAGTTCCCCCTGAAGGCGACAGTGAGTCAAATTGATATATAGGATCCTAATAGCGAATGTCCGTTTTTCATTTATTTCCCTCCCATTTGATTTATTTCTATTGGATTTGATGCTATTTTCCTCTTCTTCCTGAATCCCTCTTTCTCCTTCTACCCCCTATTATTCCAAAACTTTCACAATTGAAACTCATAAATGCAAGTTGAATTTCGATTTTATGAAACTTTATGCATCATCTCCATCTCAATTCAAACAGTTGCAGAAGATGAAAAATCCTTTTTCATGTCTTCCTATCTTCATCACAAAATCTTTCTCTCTCTCCTTCATCTCTTTATGGATCAATATTTTCATTTCCTCCTAAACCAACTCAATCATATAATCTGTTCACTCTCATGCTCACATAAAGTTCCTCCTAGGAAAGAAATATATATAAGAGTAATAATTAAAGTGGATTAAACTTTATCCCTATCCATCATCCACTCGTGCTAAATCTCCAATAAACCTCAATAGATGAGGATTGGTGGTTAATGGGAAAGGCAGCTTTTGTGGTCTCATTTCCACCCTACACAACTATTTCTCCCCCTTCTCCTCCCATTTCATTTCATCATCTCACAACCATCAAGTCGATGATGATGAAGGAGACAAAAATTGTTTATATATTACACAACTATGTGCCTCCAGAAAACAAATCTTTCTCATTTTTTTCCACTGACTGGGTACTTTTTCATATCTTTATTAAATATGCAATGGTAAGAAGAAAAAAAATTAGATGGGTGTAAGATTGCTGACCCAAGTTTGTTCTCTTCTCAATCCATATAAATAGCCCGGGAAAGTTTATGCAACAAATCAAGGAGTAAAAAGGAGGATGATGCCCCAGGGAAGCACAAGAACCTCTTAACCCCTTTCTAACTTCTACCGGGTGGGTATTTCGAGAGCACCTAGAAAAGTTATTTTTATCAATCCTGGTATAATGTTTCACATAACAAGTGAAAATTTTCCTATTAAGGCGGAGGCACACAGAAATATTCTTTAATGCTCTTTAATCTTTAATTCAAGTGGAAATGTTAAATTTTTCAATAATTTTCAATGCTAAACTGTTTGATTTTTAATTGTCGTGCTGTTTTTTTGCTACGTGGGGCAGTTTCAGACCATTAATTAGTCAGATCATTATGTTTTATAAGTAAAATTGCACAGAAAACATCTAGATTGACAATGGACCTCTAATTAATCAAAGTTTTGTTCCATTAACATCAATAACTTGGCAAAAACGTCTCTGTCTGAAAGTGCCCCACTCTGTACATAACTGTCCCACACTGTTGGAAAACTACCAGGAAAAATCGCGACTTTTTAGAATTTTCAGATGTTCTACTTTAAGATTTATCTCTTCAAATTGTGATAGAACTTCTAGGCTACTATAGAAATAATTGATTATAGAATTTCCACAAAACAAGGACTTTTCCAGAATATTTGGTAGGTATTTGCTTTGAGATAAATCCAATGAAAATTTGGGGTAGTCACAATCCCTTTCCAGTTCCACCATCCCCTATTTTGTCTATAATTTTCCCACAAATGTTGTCACACCCTGTTTTGAAAAGCCCTTTCCCTATCATATAGCTCAGCCACCATCATCCACTAATACCCCATGTTTCTGTATCATTCACCTTTACTATCGGTGTTCTTCACAGTATTTTCCCACCCCCATTTTCAGTCTCTCCCAGTAACCTACCTATGGACAAATACCTCTGGTGGGTATTGCATGTGTCATAGATTGTACATTTTACCTCTTTTTTTCCTTTTTCATAACAAATTTATTAGTGTTTCCCAACTCTCTCTCTCTCCCTCTCACCCCCAATCTACCACTTTTTCCAACCCCAATTCATTTTATTATGTGCTCCTCCGGCACTTTTGTGCACATATAGTCCCATCCAGACAGCCACATAGCTTGAAATACATTGTTATGGGAAATAAAATTGGTAGCTCGTGTAACTTTTCTCCGGCAAACAATTTATCTCTCTCTCTCTCGCTCTCCTTTAAAACTATATATCCTTAGGACTGTTCAATGTGAGAAAGAGAAGGCGTAAAAGTCACGGACGAGGAAGGACATGCGGAGAATATTCCCTCTAGACATTACATATGTGCTTATCAGGGGGGTTTCACGCTGTGAGAGAGAGAAAAATCCCAAAGAGGAAAATTCGAGTGGGTGGCAGAACATTTTTTTTTATCCACCCAACCACCCACTTTTGCCTCACATCATCAATTACTCTATGGACGAAAAAAAAATGAGATAAAACTAAAGGACGATGAGAAAAATCAATGACCGAAAAGGAATTTCCAGCTAAAACAAGGAAGTCTCTACTCTCTCTCTTCCAATATTGTAAAATCTCCCATCCACGAGAGAGAGAGAGAGAGAGAAAATGTAACAAAGGATCTCCCAGGGGGATGAGAAAGAAAGGAATAAAAAGACGGATCATTGTATTTAGCCTCATTAAATAACTTAATGTGACTCATTCATCTTCGGACAGTCCCGCCATGGGTGGGGTAGATTCGAACAACCAATTTCAGGACATGTTGCACTGACCAAAAAAAAACCACTTTGTCTCCTCCTCAACTCTGTAAGAAGTGAGTGACTAATAAAAAATAAATGAATATGTCATTACCATCCCTCGAAGAAGAGGACTCACCGTAGAAAATGCCGGGTGCTTCCGGCAATGGAGCGCCCACCATAAGATGGAGCGCTAAATTGCGTTTCTCTGTCGACCTCAGTGTAACGTTTCCTCGACTTTAATATCACACAAATGACTATTAATTAATTTTTCTCGCTCAACCACAGCCTCTGCGGCCTTTTTGTTACTTTTTTGCTCCCGTCAAGTGCACCCCTTAGGAAAATGTCTCAATTTTACCACAATTTCTCTTCTGTCCACTTTTACGTTCTACTTTTTTTCTCTTCTGGCTTTTCACAAATAATTCATACACTTTTCCACCGTGTCCAAATTGAAAAAAATATAATTTTTTCCACTCTCTATTCTCTCTCTCTAGTAATAATTCCAAATGGTAACAAATGTTAAGGAAAACTGAAATAAATTCCACACACGACTAACGAAAAAGAAAAAAGAAGTAAAAACACTTATTTCAGTTGCGAAGAGACTACCAGACACGACTGCACAATGGAAGAGGAATCGAAAGCCTCAGAGACACAAATCAATAAAATGAGTTTTCACTTCACGAATGTATTAAATTGTGAATCTCGCGTTTGGAGAGAGAATTTTCGCTTCTATCGGAAAAGAAAAATCGACCAAAATTCCCAAAACTTTTTCTTTTCCCGTACAAGATATTGCAGAGGACTTTTTCCACTCTCTCTCTCTTTTTATCAATATTTCCAATCTCTAATATGGTCTTGCCCAGGAATAGAGCATATATCGTGCTATTGGCACAAAATGGCACAGAGAATACGTCATTCACACTCGAAGGTATTCAATGAACTGCACTGCAGCAGCTGGAAGCGAATTGTGGAGCCCCCGGAAAGCTCTCTCTTGCTCTTCCTCCTATATATTTATATACCTTTCTTTCATTTTCATCCCTCTTCTCTCTCTTTGGCTTTTCATTTTCCATTGCTTCGCCGTGTTTGGACTCTCACTCGAGCCCCGGAGTTGTGTCCTTGTGCCAATGTAAATTCCATTTTGCACATGAAAGTCATTGAGAGTAATTTTTTTCTTCCTTCCTCTCCCTCTCTCTCTCTCACCTTCATTGGACACGGTGAGCTTTTAGCACCCCACAATAGCTCAACATTAAAATGTTTCCTCCGGATGATAAAAAAAAGTTCTTTCTAAGCAACTCTCGAGAAATCACCATGAAAATGAAAATGAGTGCGGAAGAGCGACATTTGAGAGCAATGGAGGAGGCCCGGCGAGGGGATCAACGCTTGCGCGTAAAACACAATTTCCACCATATTTATATCTATATATTGTTGTCGGCTCTGGGCAATAGCAACCCCCGCCCCCACCACCCACCCATTCTACGATTCTATGAGAGATTCGACTGTAATCTCTACAATATTTAAATTGAGAGCATTTGCCTATTCATAGGGGAAAAGCTGTATCAAGCATCAACTAATATCCTCTTTTTAACCAAACTCAAACCCAGCAAATACATACTAATCCATCTATGTCCATTAATCAGGCCCTGCAAATGCTGATGAATGCTCAATGTGTGAATATGAATATTTGGGCAGATTAAATCTCACACCAAAGTTTATAGGCCCAGAAATTGATGTGTCAGCAACTCTGGAATTCATCATGACTTTTTTATACTGCGCCTCAAATGTCCAAAACACACATCTCTCTATTATTAAATATTGAAGGGTTAAATGCATTCACATAACGTCTAACATAGTGGAGTAAACATATTGACATATTAAACACAGTTTGGATTATAAAAAGCTTGCAGTGAATATGGGCTAAGAAAGTTATATAAAATTAACACATTGTCATAATAACTATCTATGCTAGTGTTTATGTCATTATGTATTTATGCTGTGCAAGAGATATTGTATTATAGTGATCCGTAGATCAGATCATAACATAGCATTTAGTTTCAGTAAGGAAATCATCAGTTAACAGGCTTAGATCATTGCACAAGCAAGGCGGAATTTAGCTCCTTTACTCAAGTTCCAATTAACAAAGAGATTTTGCCTCCATGTGGCTTCCCAGTAGCCATTTACTACATAGGCTTCAATTTACTATAGGCTTGAATATTAAATTCGACCAAGTGTACAAACTTCCAGCAAATATAAGATTTTTGAAAGTAGGAGGATTCAATGGGTTTGTTATTTTCTTCCTTACTGTTGACTTCTGAAAACTATTTCGTTTATGTCAATATGTTAGGTACTTTGGAAAAAAGAAAGAGGTGTATAAGGTTCAAAACTAAAACAAAATCTAATTTAACTGAGATAATTAGGATGAATATTATTGACTAGGTACTCGTTTTTTGGTGATCTGATTTAAAATGGTTTAAACGAGTCCTTAGAAAAAGTGTCTAATTATGGCTTAGATCAAGATTATGTTGTGCTGTGACACTATGTCGATTTATTGTGCAATGTCGTTGCGTTTGCGTTACGAACAAACACCGAGAATGTTACTATTTTCTCGTTATCTAAAATCATGTTGTTTTAGTTTACCTCATTTTGATACAAAAAAGCTTTCGAGAGAAATTCACCATAGGTATTCGACAGATTTTCATTTTTGCTCTTATGTCAATATGTTTTCATCTGCTGTGTTATGTTTCATGTCAATGTGTTTCTTTTTAATAATTGTATAAAAGTTCCTTTCTTTTGTTTAATTATACTATGAACAGGAAACGAAATGAATCCCAAAAACTCTTCTGATACCCAAATCAGAAGCCCCCCTCCCCCCCCCCCCGAAAGATAAGTCTCTCTGGAATGGATAGAATGCAAGGGAAGAAGGGAAAAATACTATCTCCGTTGAATCGGATCGATTTCAATAAATGAAAATAGAGAAATACAAAAATAGAGGCAACTGCTCGATAGCAGGTCAACTCCATTGTTGCCTTATTTAACGCCTTATCAACGATGTTGTGGGGCTTCACTGATAAGGTAATACATGAGGTTCTTTTTTGGGTTTCTCTAATCACTTCTCTCTCCGTTCAATTTCTCACATAAACAGTGCAATTCATGGGTTTTTTCGGTCTCTCTCTCCCATTCCCATCATTCTCCGATCAAGAGCTGATAACTTTTTATTTTTCGCCCCATTGAATTCCACGACGACGTATGCAAGAAGGTGGAAGAATGATGGAATGAAGAATACGTCCAGAATGTGTGAAAAACTATATAGAAACTGGTTATGCAACTGAGCCAAACTGGATTTTGTTGCTCCAGTGGAATTGGTCTGAAGGTCCTTCGTTGGCATTTCGGTCCCCCGCTTTGTGCAGGGAACACTCTCACTTTCTCCCATATGGCTGGCTCGGGTGCTCCCCAGCACCTATTTACACTAATATCTACAATCCCAGATGTCTCGCGTGAGGGAAAAATGACCCACGTGGCTCGAAAGATGAGAGATATAAAAATAAAATATCTCTCACGAGCAAATGTGGGGTTATGGGTGCTTCCTGGGCAGATTGTCCTTACCTCTGGATCTTGCAAAAGTCATATAAGATGCTTCCGCGCCGCCAGGCGATGTCTGCTGTTCCAAATTTGATGAAGTGTGACGATTTCTGCTTCCGGACGGGGGTTTTTCACGCCAAGGAGTGCACCGAACAAGTCTCGTGAAATCTGCCAATCAGACACAAGGAAACAATCTCTATCAATCACCTGGATATTCCTCGTGCTTGTAATTAAGGTAATATGTACGGAAAAATCGTGAAGAACTTGAGGAGATGCAGGAATTCAAGGTAAATTCACAAGAGAAAAATTTGCGAGTCAACAAAATTTTCACACAGATTTCGATGAGAAAATCGATGAGCGATCAACAGCGCCACCAGCGGATAAAATGGCTGAATGGGGCGCCTCAAGTGGGTGACACATGAAACAGAAGGTGAAAAATCTTTTCAAATCAGAAAAGTAACTGATAAATATGAGATCGGAA